>WAAG01102941.1:0-27192 GCA_013390105.1 Tichodroma muraria
GTAGCTGCTACCTGCTGTTAAAAACTTCACGTTTCTCAAGGTCATTGATATGCAGAATGTGAAAGATCTGCCTCTAAGCTTGGATCTCGATTACCCTACTGCAAACCCTGAGTGATGACATGTGCCTCACAGCTGATAATGCAATACTTTGTAGTTCTGATGGAGTCTTTAAATGTTGTTGGCACTCGGGGCTTGCTTTGGTTTGTGCTGCTGGTTGTTGGAGGTGGGTTGGTTTCAGGCAGCTGATGTTGCTGTCATGGAAGCATCTTAGTCTGGGTTGAATCCAAAATTTCCAGCAAGGGATGGAGCTTGATATTGTATTAAAAGTCCCAAAGAAGAGCAGAAGGAGAATTGAAGTGGCTTTACTCTAGCTTTTTCCTTTCACAGCTCCAGGTTAAGAAATAACAAGACAATGATAAGTATTGTCACCAGCTGGTCATCTACACTCATCTATCCACTCTCCGAAGGAACCATGCAAAAAAAGAAAGGACGGATTTGGTCTGCTAGTGCTGGCCAAGTGTAGTATCTGATCTTAAAAGTTTAATATATGATTTACCCTTGATGAGAGGATTTTATATTAAACAGACTTTGGGGCATGGGAGCTGGACCTGGAGCTTGCTCTCTGCTTCATGCAGTGCCCCAGTATTGCAGTGACTCTGGGAATGGTGCACTGATAGGTTTGAGTTGCACCAAAAGATAGGTGGGTCAGAAGGTCAAAGAAGGTGAACCTTTCCCTTTACTCTGCCCTCATGAGAGCCTACCTGTATCCAGCTCTGGGGTCACCAACATAAGAATGACATGGACATGTTAGAGCAGATCTAGAGTAGGGACACAGAGATGCTCCAAGGGTTGGAGCACCTCTGCTCTGGAGATAGGCTGGGAGAGCTGGGGGTGTTCAGCCTGGAGAAGAGAAGGCTTCAGGGAGAGCTTGGAGCTTCCAGTCATGAAAGGAGGCTTATAATAGAGGGAGAGAAGCTTTTTGATATGGGCATATAGTGATAGGAAAAGGGCAAATGGTTTTAAACTAAAAAAGAGTAATTTTGGATTAAATGTTAGGAAGAAATTCTTCCCTGTGAGGGTGGTGAGGCTCTGGCACAGGTAGCCCAGAGAAGCTGTGGCTGCCCCATCCCAACCAGGCTAGGTTGGGCATGTCTTGGAGCAACCTGGTTCTAGGGGAAGATGTCCCTTCTTATGGCAGGGAGGTTGGAATTAGATGGTCTCTAAAGTCCCTTCCAACCCACAGCATTCTATGACCCCAAGTAATGCACATGCATGGCAAATACAGAAAACACTTTCAGCTGCTCGCTGACAAGCTGATGCTGGATTCTTTGCCCTTGGGCAGCACCTAAGGCCAACCAGGCAACAGGAAGAAAGCTGGTGAACTTTTGTGGAACTGCAGACCACATTTACAAAAGGCCTTCTGAGGTTCCACAAGGAGTTGTCTTGGTCACAACAGGCTCTACTGGGTCCTGCATTATCCATCAGCACTGCAGGAGGTCTGGGTTCTTGGTGTGCTGGCAAGAAATGTCAGGCTGCATTCATGATGAGATTGCCCAAAGCATGGCACTGCAATACTGCCAGGATCAGGAGATGCATTGATTGGATCTCCAGATTATTTAATGTGCTGTGAAATGCCTGGTGGCAGTGCTGAATGCTCTGCTGAATCCTCAGCAGAGGCAATTTGATATTCAGTAAGTGAAAACACTGATTTCAGCCTGGCTGAGATTTGCCATGCACGGTCTCAAGTATGTCCTTCATAATACAAAAGCAAGCAGCAAGGGGGAAAAACCCAGACCACTTGCCCACCAGTCCTGCAGCCCCCTCTGCAGTCACCTTTGCTCATCTCAGAGGGAGGTCGTTCAAGCTTGCCTTTCATTATAAAAATGATTGATCTCCATTCTTGTGAAGAACAAAGGGACCTACAGTGGGCTTTGCATCAAGCAAGGAAAACCAAGGAAAAAAAACAGTAATATTTCATTTTATACAACATCAGTCACAGGCTACTAGTTTTTTGTAGAAGAGCTGACAGCAGCTGTGCCAGACCCAGAAGAGACTTGCTGTAGACACAGCTTGGTAGAAATGACCAGGGAGCTGTGAAAACTCATCTCCTTTGAAATCAGTATAAAACAGTTTCATTTTTTGCTCCATTTAATATGGGCTCAGCAGGAGCTAGAGATGGGTGTCAAAGTGAAACCAAGCAAAAATCATTCAGACAAGGCTTCCCAATGCCTCTGCTGCTTGCTAGTGCATTTGGTTACAGAAGCATAAATTCTTTGTTCTTGTGCCAAACATATTGCTATGGGATGAGTAATTTTGCCTCTATAAATTGAGTCATCACTGGAGTTAGGCAGACACTAACACAACACAGTAGTGCACACAGTTCTCCCAGTCTTTCCCACTCTGATATCTCTGCAATGATCCTGTTAAAAGGATTGAAGTTCTCAAAGCACTTTAATTTTAAACATTGTTCAAGATTTTAAAAAAAAAAAAAATTCCCAAAATAATCTTTACGGAGCTGGGGAGGTGATCATTCTTAAGTCCAGCTCTTTGCTCTGAGGTAGAGAAACGTGTTTTTGCGGATTTAAAAACTGGTGCTTGAAGGAAATTGATTGAAGTGCTCAAGGTTTCCCATGAAGATAAACTGGTTGAATAACAACAGTTATGGTTCATTTTCTGGAACTTGAAAAATTAGTAAAATAAGTAAGAGGGCTTTTTTCCTGTGATATTAAAGCCATGTATAATAATAAGCAGCATGACTAAAGCATAATTTTTTCAGCATCTCTGTTGTATCATATGAGAACTTTTTTATTATATATTATATTTATTTTATTTATCATTTCCATCTTACACTACATCTCAGGAAGAAAAAAGATGCCAGGGCCTAATTTCCACTCTTAAAATCTGTTCTGCTCAAATGAAATTAGGCTAATTCATAACAACTCATTATCTCACATTTATTTTCTCAATGCAGAAACCTAAATCCCTTTCTGCTTGCCTTCCCAAAGAGTTCAAATTATTTTCTGAGAAAATGAAATCCAGAAGTACACATTTTTAATGAAGGAGATTGTATCTCTTCCTTTTCATATGAGCAAATATGAACAAAAAAATATAAATAAAATATTAATATTGTAAATGGCTTCAATGATCAAAGAACTGGGGAAAGAAGGACAAGTGAAGATTTCAGTCATAGCTTTGCGGGAACATCATCCACTGCTTTTCCACTGAGTAAGGATTTTCCTTAGAATATGTCCTTGTACTAATTGTCTGTAATAGGACTTTTATCTATCTCATGAATATGTTATGATTGCCATTTCAAAAGCAGACAGTATTTTGGCAAAAAACAACTTGGCAACAGGGAGAGACTAAAGACCACTTGCTGTTATATAATAGTGATGTGAATTTGAATGCAACAGGATGCCACAGAGATGGAACTGTCCATATATTGCACTCCATGTATGCACAGGACATAATTTCTTCCTAAGAAATGGATTCAGGTAATATACTAGAATCTGCCACATCTAACTATGTGCCTTTTTTGCAGCAAATACCACATCTGTAAGAAAGATGACTGTGTGCCACCACTGCAAAAAGCTCTAAGAACAACCAGACAAAACAGGCTACAGCAAATGGGTCCCCATGCATTCGGAGTGAAATGCAGAGAAACGTAACAGGTTGTAAGGCAGAAAGAAATACACCTTTGGGTTATATAAAGAATGAATTGTCCCCAAAGATTTGTGTTCATTTCTTTGGCAAGATATTCTCTCTGATCAGCCCAGAGAGCAACGTCTCAACTGAATGTCCATCTCTTCCCTGACGATTCAGGTCTTCAAGCTGCTCCCAATGGTAAACCATTCCCCCGCAGAGGCTCCGAGCTCGCGCCAGAGCGCCCCCTGCCGACCACGAGGCAACCGCTGCACCCGACTGCCGCTGCAGCCGCCAGCGCCGCTGATGGCCGTGGTCGTAATTACACCAAGGAGAAATTGCTTAGCGAGTGGGAAACTTCTGATAGTGTTTTGTGGTTTGTTCTGTTCAGATATCTATATATTTTATAGTAAAGAACTGTTATTCCTTTTGCTACATTTTTGCCTGGAAGCCCTATAATTTTTGGAGTCATAATATGGAGGGAGGAGTCTTCCATTTCAGGAAGGCTCCTGCCTTCCTTGGCAGACATTTGTCTTTTAAACCAAGATGTCAATTGGCACCCAATGTAGGGTTTCAAGAGGAAAGTATGAAAAGAGACTTAACAGTTCTTTCGTGACCTATTTGTGTATTGGCATCACCATGTGGTCTAGCTTACCTTGGTTCAGTTGGCATATGATCACAGTTATGTTAGTTTGCATTTGTAGGTCATTATCTAAACATGGGCCCTACAACTAAGGACATTGTGACTGTTACCAAGTTTCTAGAATGAGTCAATTGGGTGAGGAATTCAGTGCTTGTAAACCTCTTTCTGAATGTGTGCACATGGCTGTCTAACTACCACAGCCTAAGCTGGGGTTTCACTAATGATGGTACCTATTGTGGGGGAGGAATGCAGAGGGGTGTTTCCTTCCAACACTTCTTCAAGCCTACCACAACAGCTTTTGAAGAGTTTAAATTCCCTCTACATGCTAAAGATACCATATTCTTGCTGATGTTTTTGCTAAGTTTATTCAATACAGTCCATTCAGCATCTAAAGGCAGGATGAGGTTGCTTCAAAATCTGCTCCAGAGACTAGGAATGCTGCCCAGAAACCTACTACACTGCTTAGCATAGTACCACCTATAGCACCTATGGTGCTGTGCTTAGCACCATAGACACTGCTTAGCAGTACCACCTTTCCCACTGAGAGAAAGTGAGTGCAGCTACAGAGCAAACAGTATTACAACCATCCAGGTTCCAGCTAAATCACAAGGGCAGTCACAGCCAGCAGCAGTCACCCCTGTACAGAGGAGGAAGTATAAAACCAATCAGGTACAAGGGCCCTCACCACCAGTAGAGGAGCTGGAGCCTGAGATCATCACTGAGTCCCTTGACATGTCATTTGACAGTCTCTGTAGCTGTTAAAAGATGTTACACAATGGGTGGGCAAGGCTACTCTGGCCTAATTGATTCAAATTTGGAGCCTTATAGGTGCAGGTGTACAATTTGATGGTACCGAAGCAAGGTTTTTGGGGTCCTTTGCCCTGAAGGTGGGTATCAAGCAGGCATTTGTGAGAGACCCAGGACCCTTCCTCTCCAGGAGCGGCTTCTAACAAATGTAAGAGAAAGGTTTAGACAGATATTCATTTGAACTTACATGGAAAAGTCTAAATTTTAATTTGATTTATGCCTGTAACAACATTTATGTTTATACTAATAAATGCAACACATTGCATGCAGTGCAGTTATCCACTCTTAGCTGAAAATAGCCCAGCTAACCCCAGACAAAATCCTGTGCACAGAGAATGACAGCATCATCTCCTGTTACTTGTCTTTATCCAAAACACTAACAAAAGTGTCCAAGGAATGGAAAATGAGATCTCTTGTACAAGACTTTTCAGAGTGCATTGGATAGAGCAACAAATACTCTTTGGGGCTGGATTTCCTTCCAAGTGCTCATGAGATCTGTGTGTCCACCAGTGCTCACGTATCTGTCACCTCAGATTAGCAAAATTTCTCTATTATTCTTTAAAAGGCAACATTGACATTTTTTGTGTAATTTATCATTTTAGCCTAGGACATGATCTTCTACTGATACAGTCTGGTATGCAGATGAAATACAGCCTCGAATGCTAACACATCCCTCTGCCAGTCCAAATGGTGTATCCCCAGCAAGGGACTCACAAGTGCTCCTGTTCCTCCAGAGCATCATCACTGAGGCAAATCCAGGTGTAAGAAAAGATGCAAGAGGGCATATAAGAGAAGCCTGGAGAGGGGAGGACTCCAGTCACATGTCTATGGGGTTTCCCTTCTTTCCTCTAAAGAAAAATTAATTTCACAAAAAATCCTGTCATTTTCCCAAGAGGTGGTTTCAGAAATGGAAATCTATTTTTTGATGCTTTTTCCATTTAATCAATGGTTCAGAGCTGGTAGTCAGGAAAACTGGTTTTAATTTCCAAGCCCATTATGGGCACCCAGTATAGCTGGAAACACATATCTGCACAATGGCATGGTAATATCAGGTCTGTTGATGTCCATTGAGCTGGAAGTGGGCTGGATGCTGCATGAATGTCTTTCTGTGTGATTCCTCTGGGTGAAGTGCCCAAATATTTTTAATTTCCACATGTCCCTTATTTTTCAAAAATTTTCAAAATGTGGCAAATCAAGCTCCCACAGTGGGGTTTACCAGGCTATTCACACTGCTTAAAATGCAAAAAGATGCCCCATGGGATTATCAAAAGTACCAAGACACCTAAATCCCACTGGTTTAAGAGATTAGAGTGCACTTTGTTTGGAAGCTTTTATAAATCCCAGCAGCGTCACTCTGAATTTTTAAGCTTGCACTGCTTTTTCCAGGACAGTGCCTGGTTTCTGCTACATTTTCTGATGGTTTGGGCTTACTTGCCATTACTGGAAGGTTACCCCGGCAGTTAGACTTTCCTTTCTAGGCTAAGGAGGAGATTGTTTTACACAATGCCTTTCATCTCCCCTAATATGTGCCATATTATCCTCTTGATTTCTTCCATCTGAGCAAATCTTTTGTTGACCTCACCTGAAATCTAAAACATTTCAAAATAAGCTCTTCCACTTCTGTTCTCTGATCTAGTAATGGTGAATGTGACTGGAAGGTCAGAAGTCTGAGATTAGTCCTGACCTCACTCTTGGGCTTCACACTGGCAGTAGGTTAGAAGCTTTGAACTTGGCATCCTGACAAATTGTTATTGCTACCTACCAAAAATCAGCTCACTCTTGTGTCTGGGGATGGTGTGCGGTGAAAGATAGGGGAGATGGATTCCTTCAAAGAGTGAAGCTTTTCTACACAGCATGACATGGACATAGGAAGGGTTTAATGGCAAGTATAACCTTGACAGATACTAACTCCTAAAATACAGCCCAGAAATGCTCTTAATTGAATCCTAACTGGGTTAGATGATGTAGACAATGAATTCCACTTCAGCTTTTACTTAAAGAGGGTGAGCTGCCAACCTCTCATGAAAACTGAGTAGGGACCAGATTTCTGCACTGATTTGCTCTCCTATTTTACAAAGCCAAGAATAAATAAAGTCAGTCTAACACGAATACTTAGTCTATAACCCTAGCAGATAAGATCTTCAGGGTCGTCTGATTGCTATCAGAGACAACTGATTTGAAAAACAATGTATTCAAATAAATCAGCCTCCACCTGAAGACAAAATTTTTCCTTTCATGCTAACTTTTATCATTCTCTGATTTTAAGTCTGGAAAAAGGAAGCCACTGCAAACTTCTGTCTCAGACTGTGAGAATGTGTGTGCTCATGTCTGTCCATTCCCACTTGAACAGCATCCGACTCTCTTGGCCAAGCTCAACCACTCTTGCAGGAGATAAGAGGCCAAAAGGGCTTTGTTTGGTATCCTCCTGAGAACAAGGCTTTCTAGTCAGTCAAGCAGAGAGGCGGCCCCATAACCACATTTGAAGCTGGACAAATACGACTTGAAAATAGAATATGCTTTTTTAAAAGCACAGCAATAAAATGAGAAAGCCTTCAATCAGATTTTTTGTCTTCTTAGGCAGCAGAGTTAGTCAGCCTCAAAATACAAATCCAGAGGAAACCTGGCCCCTTTTGATGCAGAACTACCTGTTTCTTAGATTTTAAAGTCATAGTGGGCCATAAGATCATCTAGTCTGAAATCCATATAATATGGACCATAAAACTGCACACTCCAATAAGGAACATAATAACTTGTGCTTGGCTGAAACTCGTGTTCCAACAGGCATCTGCTCACAATTTGAAACTATCTGAGGAGGAATACTCTAGTATTTTCATCAGTATTTTGTTTCAACGCCTAATCATTCCCACTGTTAAAGCTCTTTTTGAAATGACATGTGTCTGCTTTTGGGTTCCAGCCTTGGATCTCTGATACAGACTACAAGCTCTGTTGCCTCTGGCTCTCTTTTCCTGAGGACGAACTTCTACCCTTTCTGAGCCTCCTCTTGCCCTTCCCTTGGTAAGTGAAGCAGGTGGAGATCTACCATGAGATTTGTTTTTTTCCAAGCTTTTGAAACTTTTTGTGACTTTTCACTTTTTTGAAGGGTCTTTCAAAATAGGTTGATATAATAATAGCTTGGACAATTTACAAAGTAGACTTTTATTGATGCAGTCAATGCACATGAGGGAAAAGGGTGAGGGGTGAAGAGACAAGAAATTAAACAACCCAGGAGTTTAATTTCTCTGTCTGGTGGGGACATTTGACCACGTTAAAATGTTCATGTTTTTTGATAAGATCCTCTCCTCTCCTAAAGTTATTAAGTCAGAAACTAGTTTTCAAAGGGAGACAGAGGAAGAATTCAGGGCTCACAAGAGGTTTTGAATAAGGATGGAGAAGTGTTGAGGGCACATATATGATAATGTGATATTCTAATGGCTTACTGAGCATGTCCCAGCAATGGTGGCTGTCCTGGGTTGATGCTGAAGTGTATCCCCATTTGTCTGTTTAGCTCAGAAATAAGTTTTGCACCTTTAAAACTGGATCTGAGAGTGAAGGGGAGAGAAGGAGAAGTGGTGGAATGTCTAAGGCAGTTGTTTTCAAAACATGAAGATCAGAGTTTTAACCTTTCCTTCACACACAGCCTGTGTTGTCTGCAGTGCGGACAGCGGGAGAGAGCTCTCTCTTTGCTTTTGGTTAGTTTTTGGCTAACTAAAGCAGAGAAGTTCTCTGGACTGTGGGTTTTTTTTCTTTTTCTTGGAACTGTTCAAACCTGCTCTGGACTGAAAACTCAGGGGAGCACCAGGAGCTCACACCCGTGGCCCACCGGGCCTGGCCTGGGCCACGGCATTTCCCAGCGCCGGAGGGACTGACACAGACTGAGTGAGCCGAACTGAGCCATGGAAGAGACTTTCTGAATTCGTCATCTCTTCAGAGCAGTGAGAGGTTTAGTATTGTTCATTTGTTGTGCTGGGGAGTGCTTTGCCTTTTAAATAGACAATTTTTTCCACTTTTCTCCAAGGAAATCTTTTTTTCCTGAACCATTTAGGGGGAGGGGTTGTTTGAATTTGTTTTCTAGAGGAACCCCATCCGGAAATTTCTTCCCAAATTTGCCCTAAACCAAGACAGTGGCTCATATAGTTTCACTTGGAGTTCTTCTGGCACAGCCTGACTAGATCTCCTGCTCTAAGGATGTTCAAATTCAACTACAGCATGCAAGAGTGCACAGAGGCTATGCACAATCAATCCGATTGAGTTCATGGAAGGTGAAAAGCAGAACTGGAATATTTGTGCAGAGTAAGTTCAGCTCTTCAGGCCCTCACTTCCTGTCTCAGTGGTAACACAGCCTGTAAATTGCTCTTTGCATAGTTTTCATTTTTAAGTTCTGCTTTAAAACAGAAAACCTACTTCTGGTGGAAGAATAAGCCAAGTATAACAATGGGTCATGGGATGTGGTGGTAAAGCAGCAAAATGCCTCGTTGTGGATGAGGAACCACATATTGAAGCCTTCCTCTTGATTCAGGACACTGACCATCCACAATAGCTTCCTCAATCACAGGTCACCAGCAGATGGATCATGGGATACACAGATCAGTATTGGTGCCTTTTGCTCAGGGCCCAGCTCTAGCTTTCAGCATCTGACCCCATCTACAGCCCAGCCCTGTGGGAATATAGCAGCTAATGCCAGAGAGACCGTTCCCAGGAGCTTCTGCATCACAGTCACCATCAGAAAGCAAGCTGAGTCCTAAAAGGGAAAATGATTAGTCAGAAAGGGAAATCAGTTCAAATAGGTCTTGGGAAGTCTAGACTGCAACAATGCAGCATGTCCTTCACTTAACACGGTGGTTTTGTCTCCTTGGTTTGTGAGATTTTTTGCAGCACTGGAGGGGAGCAGACAAGGTTGCTGACCTGACAAATGCATGTGTTGTGATTCTTGGGGTGTCTTGTTCAGGGCCAGGAGGTGGACTCAATGATTTTGTGGGTTCCCTCCAACTGAGAATAGTCTATGATTATATAATTTATCTCTTATCTTCACAAGTATTCTGTTGAGCGAGCAACATACCTGTGCATGGGCAAAGAAAACAGGGACCTATCCAGCACTTTGTGACAGCCTGATATTATTGTCTCTCTAGGATATACCAGAGAAGTGTCCCTGTGCTCTACTAGAGATCCTTTTTTTTGACTCCTCCTCCACTTTCTGTTTGTGGGTCTGCTGAGATGAGATTGCCACACATCTCCCTGACTTAAAGCATAGGAGATCCAAAATGAAGAGAAATTCGGATTTTATGGGACTTTGGCCAACAAACTCCTCCAAGTGCTATGGCACTGATCTATGTGAAGTGTGTAAAACAGCACTAACAAGGAGAGGCAGAGGGTTTAACTTTTGTTACAGAATACATAAATCACCATCCAGAGGGTGAAAATTAAGTAGTAATTCTATGGCTATAAAATCCACACACTATGCTAAGGGTGAGAAAACAGCAACATTAGAAATAGTAGGTTTTTCAGAGCCCAAAAGAAATTCAACAGCTTTCTAAAGGCATTAAAGTGTCTGCAAAGCATCTTTGGCAACTTTAGCGAGCTTCCTTTCAACCCTCACAGAAAGAAAGAGGCAAGTTTTCCCCATTGTGTCCCCCTATTCCTGCCAGCTCAGAGGAAGGCAGAGGCTTCTGCCAGCTCCTCCTCATGAAGTAAAAGTAAGAGACCATGAGGACATGCATTTGCTTCCATCTTGCACATGTCCAGGCCGCCATTATCAGTGTAAATAAATTTCTCTCCTGATCTCTTAGTCACAGAGACACACTATCATCTTGGGCATCCCTAGCTCTGCTGCATTTATTGTTGTTGTCGGAGGTTAGGGGTTTTCCTTTTGTTTTTCTTTCCTCTTAGAGAATTTCCCCCCATTGCCAAGCTCAGGGGAGGAGGGCATGTGGCTGCATTTGTCTTATCTGAGGGCTTCTCTCGGAGGGGCAGAGATACCACAAGAACTGGGCTGGGGAAAAAAATGGGCTGGGGCAGCTGCTAGTTCTCTCTTGATCTCGGCTGCGGAGGAGGATGGTCGAGCTGCTTGGGGGAGGAAATTCGCTGCCGCCATCGGAGCCCAGCCCTGTCCTGCTTCTGCCGTGGGTGAGCCTTTGCTCATGAGAGCAACTACTGAACTGGGACATTATTAACACCTACCTCACTAAAAAGCAGGACTTCCACCATCTGCTGGGGTGCCTCAAGGGAAAACCCAGGATCTTTTCCCCTCCCAGGGGGCTTTTCCCTGCCCTGCTCGGGAACAGGGCTGCGGCCTGCTGGGTTTCTGATACATCTCATCTACCACTCCGGGATCCTGCTCATCCCTGCCTTCCCAGCTTCCTACTCCGAGGTTCCTACTACAGCTCCTTTCGCTGTCCAGAGAGGGCTCCAAGATCAGCTCTCACTGTGAGTTCATAAAGGAAGCTTTTTCTCCATCCCTGTCCGCCGACTGGGTCCGCCGTTACCGTGTGGAGGGAGACGGCAGAAACCCGGGCCACAGCGGCCCGTGCAGCCGCGGGGAAATCATCCCACCTGATGATTCTGGGGAGTGATGATGATGGGCTGGGGATGGGACAGGACACCTTAAACATTTCAGGAACAGTTTGACTGGATGACAAGAAGGACTTCATGAATCCTCAGAGGCTTGTGAGGACCGTGCTGGAGTGGAAAAGGAAAAGGAGGGAAGGGCTGCCAGTGAGATAGGGAAGGCTAACAGGTATAAAACCTACAGCATCCCATGCTGCGGCATAGGTGTCATGACTTTCTCTGTCTGTGGTAGGTCACTCTTCAGTTGACTGGTGCTATACTTCGTTAGGGTTGTTCCTTGAGATGTGGATTAGGTAATGCAATGGTTTATAAACTTTTCACTTCTGAGTCACTGTGTATGGAGTTCACAAAAGACACAAAGGCCTTCAGCTAGATGTATGTGCTGTAGAAACATCCAAACTGCATGAAAAAGAAGCAGACAGTGCTACTGGAACACAAAATTGATTGATTCGAACACAAACATTTGATTTATGCAAAAATATAATGGCATAAACTGGGACCATCCCATTTTAAGCAGCTGCACTCAGCAAGCTAGTTCCCTGACAGCAGATGACATTAAACCATGGCTCTCTCCCATGCAAGCTGTTTTGTGAGCCTGCCCACTGTGACACCAAAGTCCGTATCAGTTCACGCTCTGGCGTGAACATTGTGTCAACCACCAGCTCCAACCCAGCTCATGCTCGTACTTCCAGCAAGACATGCTGGCACTTTACCACGTATTTCATGGTATGTTTTTATTAGTCTGGACATGTGCATACATTCTATCTTGTTTTTTTCTAACTGCATGTCATACATGGTTTTGAACATGAAAGGGAGGGATTTCTTAGCTTTACAGGTTTGGATTTCACCCTCTGATTTTTGGGTTGCATCTCTTAATAAAAACAAAATGCTAGTGTCCAATCTGTCAAATTAAAGCGAAGATTTACCAAAGGAAAATATGCTTACAAAGTAAATACAAATTAATTTAATTGTTTCCTATTATCACTTCTATTGGAGCCTGCAAGTATAATCTAGTGCTGAAGTAATTAATTGTGTGTGAAGAAGCTACTGTGCCAAAACTTACTTGTAGGGAGTGAAACTTCCAGACTTTTTGGCCTGTTACCTGCAGCATCTTGGCTTTGTTATTTTGTAGAAGGGAATGAATTGAGTGCCAATCTCTGCAATCAAATGCTCAGACATATAACTTGTTTTCTGTTTTTGTGATGGGGTAGTTACAACTACAGGCGTTTTCGCACCCAGGTTGGGTCAAGATTGCTTTTGGAAGGGAAGTCAGCAGATAGGTTTAGCACTGCTGGAATTGCAGGCACTGATTTTTGTGGTTTTCTTTGCCCAATATAGTCTTGGCTTTAATTGCACTGGTTTTTTCCCCTCCCTGCTCTGGCTGTGCAATAAATGAGCTTTGTCTGGTTGTTTGCAGACAGGATGGGGAGCAATGGTGGGTGGAGGATGCAGTGTTGGTACAGGTCTCAGCAGCAGCAGCAGCAGCAGCTTTGAGAGAGACAACACTCATGGTCTTTCATTTCATTTTGCCAGAACTGCCAATCACGCAAGCAGGGAATTAGCTCAGGCAGCCAATCTGGAATAAAATAACCCAGGCTCAAGTACTGCAGATTTTGAGATCCTGATATGTCCTGAGAGGATGCTCAGCTGCTGCAACAGAAGCAAACATGATGCTTCTTTCCACCTCCTATATTTTTGGGATGCTCTCTCCATGCATCTCTCAAGCCTCCCATTGCAGTTTCCAGCTACTGTCATCTGCCACTTCGGGCAAGTCCCTCCTTCCATCCACAAGTAGAGCTGTGTACCACTCTCCCATTCATCACTTACTTCATCTTGAAACATCTCTAAACAAGAGGAGTCCCATTATGTTTACAAGCCAGGCTCTACCCTGGACTGGATAAAAATGGAGCTCAGCTTGGGAATTCACCCCACATTTAAGCATTTGCTTTTTCGCCACTGTGTCTAGCCCAAGAAAGCACATATGATGCTGGAATGGTGCTTGGCAAGAAATGCCACATGGCCATCACAGGGGCCTGTCTGTACTTAAGGTGCAGGAGCTAAAATCAGCTTGAAGCACATGCTCTGCACCCTCCCCTGCAACTCATGCTTACCGGGACTCATGAGCCGCTTGCGGCTTTTGAGGACTGACTGCTTCAAGACACACACAAAAATTTTAGAGCAATGAGACAACACCAAAAATACAAAGACTTTGGGGTAATCTGTGCCAATGCAAATTCTTGATGAAGATTAGAAATAGACTTTGATAGGGACATGACTTTACATGCCAGGACATCAGTTCTATTTCCTGGAGTCTGCAGTAAAATCAGCCAAGGAAAAAGAAGTGCTACTATTACTAGAGCTAATAAAATGCAAATTTAAAAAAAGGGGACTTTCTGATCAAGGGGGCTTTTCTGAGCAAGGGCCCAACTTTAATAGGAACTGTTGTTTCTACTAATCACTGATTTTCCAAACTTTTTCCTCAAGGGAAAGCAGAGACTGACCCTTTTCTTATATACTTTTGAAGTACCATCTGTTTCTGGTTCTCATTAAAAATTTAATTTGTTTAAAATTGTTAAGGTTTTGGTTTGTGAAACTTATTTCTTTCCACCTCTTCTCTATAAATATTTATGCACATATTTATCCAAAAACTTGTTCTTAAATATGTATTTCGGCAAGGGCCATCATCTTCTGTATGAGTCTGCAGTTTTTTGCTCAATTTGCAGCCCTGCCAAGGCCTCCTCTGTGCATCCTTGAGACCTTCCTACAATTTCGTTGTACCTACATATTTGGTTAATGCATTCTCACCTCTGGTAGGACAGAGAATTAAAGTAATTGTTGTTCACAAGCCACACTAATTCTCCTGAATGCTCAGGACCGAGGCAGTCCTGTGGGATCACAGAATCCCAGATCACAGAATAAACTGAGTTGGAAGGGAGTGACCAGGATCATCAAGACCAACTCCCAGCCCTGCATAGCACCATCCCAAAAAGTCACACCATGTGCCCAAGGGCATAGTCCAAATGCAAATTCATGATCACAGTGCCCTGTTGTATTTTAGGGAGAAAATCCCAGGTCATACAGGAGTCAGCAGGAGCCAAGCCACTCAGGATGGTGTAAATGCACTCCAGTGTGAAGGCACCCCAGAAACACGGGTTTGGTCCCCATCCAAACTGCCCAGACCTTACAAACTGATGGGGGGTATTTTCCAAGGACACCTCTCTCCAATGCCCTGACAGACAACAAAGGAGGAAACCATACAGACAGTTCCGAGTAGCCTCACCGTGAACCACTGAGGCTAGAAATGATTACAACTGATGGGCCAGCCCAGGCTGTAGAACTTCATAAATTATGTGGAAGTGCAGAGTTATGAGTTTCCTCAGACAAGACCACTAATTGCAGTCTGCTCTCATTGCTGGTGGGAGGCAATGCAACTCGCTGGTGAGCCTGGGATGGGAGGTCCTGGTTGGTGTGATGCAGTTTCTGAGGAGGGCAGATGGACTAACACCCCTCCTGCGGCGCAGGGCTGGAGCATAGCTCAGATGAACATCATTCCCTGTCAGTGCTGTCCCAGAGTTAGCAACCTCAGCATGCAAAGTCTTAGCCCTGAAAATTGTCTGAATGTGCCCAATTTTACCCCTGTGAAGGCCGGTGCTTCTGAGCAAAGCATAAAGCAGCTTAAACTGGGAGGAAAGGCAGGCTGTGAGACTGGAATCAATGGGAGCTCTGTCTGCAAAAACTGATTACTTAGTAGTGCAAATGCTCCAGGGCTGGGTCTGTGTGGTAAAGCAATCCTTGTGATCACTCCACGCCTGAGCTGAGTGACTCAGAGTAAAAATAATTAAATATGTTAATAATTATCAGGCCTCACTTTGATTAAAACAAATAAAGCCTATGATGTGCAAACAAGGAGGAATGTGTAGGTTTGCAGGGCTCATCTCACAACCAGAAGCTGATAGCAAAAGCAGACATGGTGCCTGAGTCAGGCATCAAGGGTGCTGGGGGCAGGTTGAGTGCACCCCTGCCAGAGGTGTCAAGGGTAGTCAGGTTCCTGCTGTAACAGTTGCCCCCATCCTTGACCCCAATGCACTGTCTCAAGGCCAGAGATGAAACAGGGGACTGGAGGCATCATATCTCCACATCTCAGCCCACCCAAGTGAGAGACCTGCTAGATTTTGGGTAACTGGTCCTGGAACCAGCATCATATGAATTGCTGAGGGAAGGTGGGCAGCAATTTTGGAAGATGAAGAAAATGTCAAGCACAATTAACAGCACCTTGAAGCGTGTTCTTGCAGGAGCTCTGGGCACCTGATGAGTGAAGGAAGGCACCTCTGAAGGGAGGTTTAGATCTCACATGGATTTAGTTTGACTTCTGAGGTGCCCAGAGTAATGCCAGGTTCATGGCTTAGATGGTGCCTTCAGCGCAGTGATTGTCAAGTGAAGCAGTGTCATGAAAGGGCTCTTCTGGTCTAACCCTTACCAAAAAGGTGGTGGTGCTTGAGAGGAGATATGGTGACCATTGTACTGAGCTTGGAAGGCAACTGCAAAGCACTTCAGCAGAGACAGACATGCCCAGACAAGTGGCCCCTCTGGTGCTTTCTCTATGTGCAGCACTTGGAGCCAAAGGCAGCATCTGCACCCACTGGTTGTTATGGACAGCAGTGCTCTGTGTCATGTTCTGGAGACGTGCACTTTTGGCTGAGAGGAAATGGTGTTGGTGTGGTGGTCTTTCAGAGGAGAGTGTGGAGCTCCTGTCCTCTGCTGGAATGTGGCCAGAACAGGCAGGCTGCAGGGCACTCATAGCAGAGTCTGGAGGTGCTTTTCAAGGCTGTTTGATCTCTCAAGTGTACAGGTGATAAGAATCAGTGTCTGATGGTACTGGAAAGGCATTTATAGACAAAGCAAAACATGCCTGTGAGGCAGGAGGGTGAGTTATAGTCATATCACACCTGAGATCTGTGATGCTCTAGGGAAAGAATAACACAACTTCCTGGCAAAATGTGTTTCCCACATGGTGTTTGCGTGGCACTACAGGGCACCTGTGCATGTAGCACTGCACGATGGCCATGCTGACTGCCAGGAGTAGGAGAGGATCCATCTGCCTCAGCTTCACCACAGGAAGGCAAACTCTAGGTTGAGTGGAGCTGCAGCCATTGCATGAGCAAATAAGGCATCCCAGGGCAGAAATGCTCTTTGTATCCCAAAGTATTTTTAATCCCAGGATGGAGCTCACGTGAAACACAGAGATGTGAAATCAGCAGATGCAGATTTTCCACTGGAATGCACCCCCTATGGGGCAATCTGTGAGAACACAGCAAAGTGTTACAATCATTGGGGAGAAGAAGCAAGGAGAAAAACAACTCCAGTTCAAACCAAGGGGGAACCTGAGGATATTCAGTGCATTCCCCCTCCCTGGAAATCAGCCAGGGCCCTGGACCAACCACACCTTTGCATGCCCAAAAGGGACCCAGAGACAGAGCAAAGAACACTACTCACAAACAGCAGACAGCTCTCCAACCTTTTCTTCCCATTAGTGGAGATGTGGCATGCAGAGAGAAGATAGCCACCACTATCATCTTCTGCCACATGGTCTGTATCTGTTAGTTTGCATCCTGCTGCCTCACTAATAAAACAAGTAATGTCCTTGTAGTGCTTTCCTGGGAGGAAGCATAAAATGCATTTGGAGTTAGCTTATTTTTTTTAAGTCCTATTTAAGAAAAGGAGAGGAAAGGGATCCCTGCAAGAGGTGCACTTGCTAACATGAGAATACAACATGTTTGATTGTGCTTTCTTCTCCCACAGTACCTCACTGACTCCCTGGAAGGCAAAACAGTGGAGAGGTTAGGTGATGCAGCTACACCATGTATAAAGCAGCAGCTCCTTAACATGTGGTTGTAGTTACATGGCAGGGGAGTGGACACATGTTTTGGGAAGATACCTAGCCAATGTGTAGCTAGCTGTGATCTGACATTCAGGGTAACTGTGCCATCTCATGGTTCCCAAAGTCTGAGTCCAAAGGTGGGAGTTCATAGTGTGACTTGTGTTCACTGAGAAGTATCTTTGATGCCTCAGAGGCTGACCTGGAACTGAGACTAGACAGAGCTAAAGGATAAAATAAGTATTTATTAAAAGGCCTCAATGGATACATCCTGAGCAGTGCAAGAGCCCAGCCAGGCTACACCCAGGTTGAACCCCAAAATGGTCACAAGATGGATGATCAATCACGAGGTCTCACACTTTTATAAGTTTTGGTCCATTAGCATATTGGAGTTAATTGTCTAATTATAGCTTCAGGTTATGAAGATCCTTCCTTCTTGCTTTTCTCTCTTCACTGTTGTTTATGCTTTTGGGCCTGAAATTTGTATCGGTTGTCCTTGGTCCCAAGCTAGAAAAGGAATTTTTTTGTCTACCTACACCGTGAAGAGAACTTACTAGCACTTAATATGAAACCCAGAACTACACACTAAAACAGCACAGAATCTGAAAAATATGAAAGCTAAAACTTAAGGCATCATCTTCATAGTTGCCTCTGAGGAAAGCTGTAGAAGCTTTATTCACTGTAGTGAAATTACCTCCTTTAATAAGGCTGGGTGCTCCATGCTCCTTATTTTGACAATACCCAAAATAATCTCCAAAGGAACTACTATTCTTCTAAAACAAAATAAAAGCCAGAGATAGCCTTGGGCACAGTTGTCTCCTGCCTGTTCTGGCACTGTTCCTTAGAGCACACACACATCCAGCCCCTGTGGCTTCTGCTGCCTCCCAGCAGATGTGAGCTCACAGCCTAGCAGATCCCATCCTGGAGAAGGGCAGTGCCAGATTGCCAGGTTCTGTTTCCTTTTCTTTTGATCCAGTTGAAATAATATCTCTGGTTTGGCACCCCAGGCAGCCATTCTTTTAGCCTTCTATTTTCACCCTTCACACTTGAAGATTATTAGCTGTGTAACTTACAGGCTGTCAGTTGGACATTCAGACCTGGAATTCCCCAGTTTTCCCTCTGTAAGATATGAGGTGGGAGTAGTTTTCACCTGCTTAAGTCCAGCACAAGGTAGTCACCTAGTGGTCTCCCACAGTAAAAGGGAGAGCAGGGTATCACCAGAGTTAAGAAAATCTGCCCCAAGTCGGCTACCCAAAAAAGTCCCGTGACACTCTTCTGGGAATGCCTCACTTGTCCCTCCTGCTGTCTCCTCCTTAACCATGTTCAGCCATGCAGATTGCATTTCTGTGGATGATTTCCCTTTGCCACAGTTATCCAGCATCAGCCCTTGTCTGCAGTGAGATAACAATAATGATCACCCTTAATTTATGACAATGGCATGCACATCTTGTGTCCACATATCACTGACTCTTGGCATGGGTAGTTCCTGGCATCATAAAACACATGTATAGTGCAAGAAAATGAAAATCTGATGTATCCTATATCTAGATGCAGCTACTATTTTTCGAATTTCCCCTCCCTGCCCTCTACATGAGTATTTGTTCATAAAAGAAGGCTTTGGGAGAAGATGCAATCTGCAGTAATGGACTCAGAGCTATTTTGATTGTTGTTCTGCCTCATCTTCCTTATTCCCTTTGTGTGTCATAAAATCATAGAACCCCAGAATTATTTGTATTGGAAGGGACCTTTAAAGCTCATCCAGTTCGACCCCCTGCCATGGGCAGGGACACCTTCCACTACACCAGGTTGCTCCAAGCCACATCCAACTGTCTTAAGGTGATTTTATGATGATACTCTATTTCTGATTGTCTGCTTTATGCCCAGAAATGCCTGCTGTAGCTTTCAGGTGGACCCAGGGGAGGGGCAGGGAGCCTTGGGCTCCTGCAAGGGTTTTATTCAGAGCCTCTCCAGAGCCTGCTCAGCAGTGGCAAGAACTGGGATGTTACATTTCTGCTTTTGCCAGATTGTTTTTTTGTTAGCATGAAACAAGTTTTCTTTTTATCCCTTACCCTAGCCTGGAGGCTGTACTAGGAAACCTCTTGGCAGCTTTTTGGTTTGAATTTTTTTTCTTGGATTGTTTTCAGCTTGGTTTTTGGTTCGGGGAGCCAGCAGGGGCTGCTCTGAGCTCAAGACCTTGGAGAAGCTGAACCAACAGGAGAAAGAACATCAAAATCCACCTGCTTCACCTGCTGTGAGAAGGATTGTCTTGAGTTTCAGTGCAAAATGTAACCAGAAGTATGTATTCTATCAGCATCTGTTGAAAACCGGGTGGGGGGTGGAGGTGGGGTAATCCTCTGTCCATGGGCCAGTTGTTAAAAAACAGGTGGGACAGTTTTCTTTATCTCTTCCACAACCCATACTGTCCAGAGATATATCTTCTGCTAATGGGCCATTGAGTCTCACTTAATGACTGATAAAACNAGGGAGGGGTTTACATTCTCCATTCCAAGAGAGGCTCCTGCCTTTCCTTAGCAAACACCTGTCGCTCAAAATAAGACAGGGATACCAACACCGGAGGATCAACAGGTTTCTCATCTGCTTTGCTTTGGACTGTTGTGTGAACTCCTTTCCTTTTCCCTTCTCGGACACAAAAGGGGCCAGCCACCATTTTGCTTTCTGGGCCACATGATCAGCCTGTGTATATCTTCCCTAGGCATTTTTGAGTTTTTCTGTCCTGTGGTGGGTTGTGGGAGGGGAGGTGGAAGGTAAGTTTCTGGGAGTTCAATGTTCTAGCATTTTTTCAATCCTTTTCCATGCCTTGCGGGCACTCCCTTTTTTTATTAATAAACAGGGTTTTTATCACTTCCACCCACTGGCAAAAGGAATTACTGGAGTCCTTCTCTTTGAAGGAAACACTCATTTCAAAGTGTTTTTCTCCTAAATTTGTCTCCAAACCAAAACACCAACCCAGCCTTGAACACTTCCAGTGATGGGACAGCCACAGCTTCTCTGGGAAACCTATGCTAGGGCCTCACCACTTTTGCAGCCAGGAATTTCTTCACAATATCCCACCTAATCCTACCCTCTGGCACTGTGAAGCCATTCCCCCTAGTCATGTCCCTCCAGGCCCTTGTCCAAAGTCCCTCTCTAACTGTCCTGGAGCCCATTTAGACCATGGCAGGGGCTCTAAGATCTGCCTGGAGCATTTCCTTCTCCAGGCTGAACACTCCCAGCACTCCCAGCCTGTCTCTGGAGCAGAGGGGCTACATCCCTTGGAGCATCTTCATAGCTTCCTCTGCACTTGCTCCTGCAGCTCCCCATCTGTCTGATGTTGGGGGCCTCTCTTTTTCTCCTGGTACTTACCAGGTGTCTTAGTTTGGAAGACAGGTATCTGCCAGGGAAAACAGGAGCTTCTCTGGAAATGAAGAATGCAAAACCACCCCCCTCCGAATTGTTACAGTCTCAAAATTGAAGGGGTCTCAGGCAAAGATGTAAGGGGATAGGAATAACAGTTCTTTACTACTGCATATAACAAGATAAACAAAATAACAACAAAAACTATGGCGTTAACAACAAGAAAGAATCAGGGACCCAGTGAGTCTTTCACCGCAGGCACTTTCCATTTTGGTGCAGTCACCGTCATGGGGGGCCGGGGTGAGCAGAAAGCCCAGGGTGTTGTAGCAGGAGATGTGTCAGGAGCTCGGCGGCCACAGCTGGAGCTGTGGAAAGGTCCCGGCAGCAGCAGGGGGTGCGGGACCCGGCGTGGGGAAACCAGAGCAGGAGCGAAGGAACAGCGGACGCGGGCACTGCGGCAGTGCAGCTCCCAGCAGAGCAGGGAGAGAGCAGGATCCGAATTCCCGGGGCACACATGAACAGACTGTGGTGGGTCACTCCGAGCTGGGCTGCAGTGGTGCCAGTGAAATCTTTCCCGCCAGTGAAAGAAACCAACAGCCTCACTGTTCCCTCCAAGAGAGCAGCTCTCCCAGCGAGAAGAGAAGTCCCCCGAACCCCGACGCCATCCTCTCCCCTGATTTTTTGGCCATTTCCTTTGTCTTTCCTGAGTACCCATAAGTACCCAGTAATTGAGTAATTGACAAAACAATTCCTTCTCTAGTTTGAGACCAAGGACAACTTTCAGGCCCAAGAACAAAAACAATGATGAAGTGAGAAGAAAAAACAAGGACGATGGAGCTTTATAACCTGAAGCTGTGTTTGGACAATTTGACTGTAATATGCTGATGAACCAGAACTTATAAAAGTGTGGGCCTTGTGATTGGGGGGCCATTTTGTGACCATTCGGGTGCATCTTGGGTGTGCTCCGGCGGGGCTCTTGTGTGGCCCAGGTGTGCCCATGGAGGCCTTTTAATAAATACCTACTATATCTTTTTGCTCTGTCTAGTCTCTGTTCCAGGTCAGCCTCCAGGTTAGCCTCATCAGTGAATGCTAGTCCAATCTTACCACAGGAGTCAGGGTCAAGGGGTCAGATTGAGCTCAAGATGTTGCCTAGAAGCAAGAGAGACAAAGAGTGAAATGAAAACCTAATTGGTACTATTATTTATGAGGAGGAGAAGGAAGATGCTTATAATAAACATCAGTCCCATGTCTTTTTCCCTTTATGTTGTGCTTATGGCTTTCTCTGTCAGTGAACCAGGCATTCAAATATCCTGCACAATGCCTATCAGCATCTGTCTGTAATCAGCAACAGAATTGATGAGCTGACAGGGACTAGAAAAAGTGTGTCACATTCCCATTTGAGTTCCATCTCTTTGCTCTAATTTAATGAAGCAATGAGCCAATTCCGTGTCCTCATGCCTGTGGTTGTAACATCCTGTCTCCACCTATGATCAAAGGAGTCCAGGCACCATAGGCTTTGGAGCATGTTGTAAGAACCACTAAATGAAATTCAATGAGCTGGACAATGAATTAGATAATTAACCTAGACTCAACCAGACTTCAAATAAAGGAAAAATCCCCATGTAACTCCTTTTAAGTGCTAAGGGCATTATCAGTTCTCTAGGAAAAAGCACAGATAAATCCATTTAATTATGTGGATAAAATCAGAGGTTTAAGGGCAGGGGGTTTTGTATGATGTTTGATTCCTAGAAATAGTCTCAATGCTGGAGCATGATTTGCACACAAAACCTTACTAGTTTTCTTACTTGCTGTGCCACAGGAGCTCATGCAGTGCAGTGTCATCTCTGCCCCCCAGGACTTGTCAAGCATTTAAATGTTACAAGCTCATTTGGTTACTATTGCTATTCTCTGCTTTAAGATGGTAAAAGTGAGGAGCGGAGATGTTCAGTGCATTACCTTACCCGCAGAGTGGGAAACCATTCCTTTGCAATTCAGCACAGTACTCATTCCTATGCCAAGTTTTGCCACTGACCCGAGTCACAATAAAGAAAGCAATGAGAATAGATGTGGAAGGCATAAAAGGGATTTGCACTCAAATACACACCAGTTTTAGGCACAGCTTTTCCCTTAGTGGGAGCAGGTAAAGAGAGGAGACACCCACACATCCTCCCATTCTCAGGTCTGTTATTTGGGATGCCATATCAGGCTTGGGGACCAGCCCAAGCTCTGGATCCCAACTTCTAGTCCAGCAGCTACTGGTATTACCCTCAGGCTGAGTGTGTTGTCATGTTTGTTAGGAAGATATGTTGACCATTTTTGTCAGTCCTAGAATTTATATCATACAGTTGTCAAAGCCCCACCTATCCTGTACAGCACTTCCTTTCTGATAATTGCTAGTGAGATACAGAGCTAAATAATGGAAAAAGGAGAAAACTCTCACCATTGTCTTGAGGGAAGTCTGTTAAAATATGAACTCTGATATTTTCTTCCAAGCTCCTCCCCTGCAATAGGCTTCTGAGCATCCCTGGAATTTCCTTGCATTTGGATGCTGTCCTGAACTTGGGAAACATACTGAGATTGGGAAGGTGCCATTTGGTGTTGAAAGATTCTCAGTTTTGTCAAGAATGAATGGAAACACAGAGTGGTGAGCTGCTCTTAGTCTACAGCACTCGTGGATATGAGATCCAAGGAGAACAAACTCCCTAGAAAGGAGCAGAGAGACCACCAGGGAGATGGGATGCAGAAGATAATCAAAATATCAAAGTAGAAAACAAGTGCTCCAGAATAGGACCAGTGATGGCTGACAGCAAGAGTCTTATTCACACTGTGACACTTGAAAAAAGGAGGCAGATGAAAAAGTTCTCTCGCTGACTCTTTTTATTAAGAAGTATAATTAATCAAAAACAATCCCCTAGGAATTACAAGTTATAAGCAGGTTTTGTCACAGCTTGATTTCCACCTTGGGCTCTGGTGTTCACCAGGAAAAGCAGCTCATCCCCTACTCTGTGAGGTCAGCGGGACATCTAGTGGCAGAATAACATTGAAATACACAGGAGAATATACTGAACTCTGAAGAATTGCTTCATTTTTTGGAAAATGAAGCAATTCATTTTCCAAAAAAATCACCTTCTTTCTACCACACATAAAAAGGCCTGATTGAGAGCCCAACAATATATTTTGAACTTATCAGTTGAAAAAATGTTTTGAAATTATCCTTTCCTATATCTTCCAAACTCCAGCTTTATGGAGATAAAACACCACTGTAACTACTGTGCTTCCTGCCTGTCCTCAGCCTCCCAAGACACTGTTCACCCTGATTCTCTCCTTCTTGTTGAGGAGTTGGACATATCACTATTGTGTCTGGTTCTGGTAATGATTTTTGCCCATGTGTGAAGGGTTCTATAAGCCATTGCTGCTGGACTGATTGACGTGATCCTGTTATACAGCTCATAAGAATTTTCTTCCATCTGTTATTTCCAAAAATGTTTTTAAAAGCTTTTTGTATTTTGGATTTGATAGCACTGAATTTTGTTTAAAGACTCACATTACCTGTTATGTTGAACATCTTTATGCAGCTGTTCCATTTAGACCAAGTTTGTTTTTCACTGGACACAAACCAGTTACTATTCAGCTTTTCAGCATCTTCTTAAAAAACAAAACCAAAAAGCCCCCAAACAAACCAAAAACACCGACAAAAAATCAACCCCAATCTTTGCAATGGTGAAATTAAATTTCTTAGTGGAGCAGGAAATACTGCCATTTTACCTGCAGTGAATCATAAAATCATAGAAAGGTTTGGAAGGGACCTTAAAGATCACCTTGTTCTACCCCCCTGCCATGAGTAAGGACACCTTTCAGTAGACCAGTTTGCTCCAAGCCCTGGCAAACCTGGCCAGGCACACTTCTAGGGATAGGAAGCCACAGCTTGTCTGGGAAACCTGTGCCAGGGCCTCAACACCCACACAGCCAAGCATTTCTTCCTAATATCAATCTTCCCTCCTTCAGTTTAAAGTAATTTCCTCTTGTCCTATCAGGTTTATAATCTGATTTACCTTCGTTAAAATCTGTAGTCCTTACTCTACATTTATTTTGTAGTCACAGACAATGGTAAATCCATAACAGTTAATACATTGAATGCTGCAAATGAAAGATGAAAGATGTAAACACTGTCTAGGACTAGGTAGTCTAATTCTAGGTAGGAATTCTCACTTTTATAATGACTTTGCAGGGTTCACAAAAGACCTTTGGCCAATAATGGGAGATTGTTGCTGCAATAGCAGGATAGTTGCTCAAGCAAGAGTGGGCTCTGGCTCAAATTTTAATGGGTACTTAGCAATGTTCAAAAGTAAGCAATCAAGAGCGTAAAGTAAGCAAATCTCTACTCATCACCTGGTCTGTGGTACCCAACTATATCTGTGGTCCTATCCCAACTCATTAGCAACTGAAAGCCAGTGAACTGCTGGTTCAGTTTGGAAAAATTAAATTTAAGCTTTGAAGTCAATTAGGCATCACAAAGTGAAACAGTGAAACACCAAATCACTCGCTGGTTGGGCCAAAGAGACTGCTAGGGATTTTCAAAATATTTGGAATCAGACATTTAATGTGATTCCATGTCAGCTATGAAACATTAGGAAGTTTAGAGGAATCAATAGAAAAAGAAATATGAGGGGGTTTTTTAATTACCCTTTCAACTTTAGTAGTGACTTTTTAGTAGTGATATCTTTTTGGTAGTCATGTTTTTTGTGAGTGTAATTCCAACATTTTAAGTTACAAAGAGAAACACCACTTCTATTAGTAGTGTCCACATCAAATCCATTAAGCAAACCAATGAAGACCACTTTTAAATTGTCTGCAACCTTTCAACTGGGCACATAGGTGGTCTGCTGAATACCTTGGTCCTCTCACTATCATTCCTGCTCCTCTCCTTTTGACTTGTCACATCCAGTAGAGAAAGTCTCCCTTACCTCCAACCATAACTGCAGACAAGGAGACACAGAAAGTCTGCCAAGCATTGGCTGTGCTAGAAAAAGAGAGCCACCTCTCACAGTGGAAAGGAGATATCACCCAGAAGAATCTGGGGACGATGTTTGCCTTATAAGGGGCTGCTGTTGTCCCCTCTCCTGATCTCCTGTGCAACACAGACTGCGAGATCCCTGCAGAGAACAGCAAGCACCCTCTCTTGCACCTCCTGGCAGGACACTGCTGGAGTGAGCTACATCCACCCTCCCTCCGCTAATGCCTCTGCACCCAGCTGGAGTACCATGCTACAGAAAAATATCTAATCTAACTCTGAACCCTTCACACAATAAAGAATCCATCCTGCTCTAATGAGATTTCTAATGACCTGCTCTAGTGCTAATTAATCACCCTGTTGACAATAACCTTCTTCCTCCCTGAACATTCATGCCTTCCCTGTCAAATCCTTGTCTCCAAGCCTGTTAACTCCTGCAGTCCTTCTGTTGGAGACCGAAATGTTATAATTTATGGCTTAAACATTTTTATGAAGGACTTTTGCCTATTATAGCACAACTGTATAACAAAAGCTGCATGGAAGACCACCATGTTGTGAGTGGGCCTCCTGACTGAGGCCCTGGACTGCAACTTTATGGAGATAAAATTACTCAGGTCTGGGCTGGGGGGGAAGAATACATTCACTGGAGGATCAAACCTAGCACTTTGGGGTGGAGATGGCAGCCCCAGGCTCATCTGCTGCCAGGCTCAAACAGATCCTCACACTAAAGTGGGGAGGAAGAGAGGTTTTGTGGGTGTGGTGAAAAAGCCTTTGGTCTGAGGTAGTGAACGCCCATCCTCCGCTGAACAGACCAGCTCAGATGTGGAGGCCTCCACTCTGGGAAAGCCACATCTACAGGACAGCAGAAGGGGTGTCATGGCTCATCAAAGCCCCCTCCACAAAGGGGTTCCCAGACCCTGCACCAGACTACTGCATGGAATGAAAATATGATGCAAGAGATCCAGACTCTTGCAAGGGAGTTCCAAACCTAGCCCCCTCAGGGGAGGCACTTGGGCATTCCCACCTGCCCAAAATTATATTAATCCATTGGATTCTATACCCTTTGGTGCAGGGGACCCTCACCATCAAGAAGACTAGATAGAGGGAAGCGACAATGCTGGAAATGATACAAAGTTTAAAAATTTTTATGTAACTTTATTCAGTTTTATTCCCCTTTGCCCCGGGGGAAGGGAATTGAAGTTTCTTTTTAAGGGACTATTCTACCAGGCGAGGTCTAATGAGCTTAACATCCCAACAGACTGGAATAGCACAGAAGATACACAAAAGATAACAACCATT
>WAAG01201991.1:0-10500 GCA_013390105.1 Tichodroma muraria
TACCAGGGTGAACCTCGTTTTTTCACAGAACCTCACCTGGCAATGCCCAGAACAAGGCACCAAGAGGGACCTGTAGGAGCAGCTCTCCCCTTCATGTCCCTCTCCAAGCCTGTAAAGCTCTGGGTCAAGGGGGGAGGAGAGATCACTTTGGGACAGTGTCCACTCTGGGCCTGGAGCTTGGCCATTGACAGTGGCGAGCCAAGTGTGATGAGAACTTTGAGGTGTCCATGTGTGCCTGAGCAGACACATGCTGCTGTCCCACAATCCCAGCAGAATTCTGGGCTCCAGTAGGGGCAGGAGATCACAGCAAGAGCTCCTCTGGAGCCCTTCCAATGTTCATCAGGAATTCAGAAAGGGCAGGTGAAGCAGGCTGGATCTGGGATGGGATATGATCACACTGAGGCTCCAGGCTGAGCTGCTCTGCCTGGTCTCAGGTGCTTGTCCTTTTATGTTTCCTTTAGCATGCCAAATAGTTGTATCCATGGGAAAAGTTTCCATGGATGGCTCTGCTAATGTGTTCAGCATCTGGCTCAGGACTAAGAACAACTGCTTTTCTCAGAGGAATACCTGGCAGTGCTGTTCTGTCAGGACAGTCGTTGCTCCAATGTCCTAGAAGTTTGGCTTCTCCTGGCCTTGGAGGACTGAGATTAGTGTGCTCTTACCTGGGCTGCAGTGTCCCATGAGGAGCACATGCCCTTTTGGGATTTGCCATTGATCCTGCACTCTGTGATCGGTGCCTGCAGAGCCATGAGGAAGGAGAGGGCTTCAGAATAATGTCCCTCCCAAGACATGTATTGAATGCTGTCATTTCTGTTGCCCTGTCCTCACAGCACTACCAGAGCACCTTCCATCCCTCATGGGCACATCCCTGAGAGCACAGCCTGTGTGGCCAGGAAGCAGTCTGCTCCTGACAGCTCCCCAGGGCAGCCTGCCCAGGCTGCTGCTGCAGTTTGGGTCAGCAGGCAAGAACCTGCTTTATCTGATTCTATTTCTTGTCATATGCACCCTGTGGCCCAGGCTGCGCTTTGCCTCTGAGGATCAAAGTTGAGGGCAGCGGGCTCTTCCCTGTAGCCCTTGCACTAATAGACGAGACTGTGTACACCTTTTCATCTTTGCTAATGCATGGGAGCAAGCTATTTCCTGCTTTCCATACCTCTTCAGAATCATTACCTCCCCATCTGCTGCTCACTGGGATAATGAATGTGCTCTGGCCCTGCACACTCATGTGCAATGGTGACAATAAAAGGGAATTCTGAGGCAGTAAAGCTGGGAGGGATTCAAACTGGGCACTGAGGTGCCAGTGCCTGGCAGCACCTGCCTCAGAGAGTCCTGTTTCCTTGCTGAATTGATCCTGGCACTTCCCCTGGGCAGTGGGAGTGGAACCAGAGCACCTGTGTGGGGTCAAACCCTGATGTCCGACAGGGCCCTCAGTGACCTCCCTGTTCCAGAGGCGGCAGAAGCAGCATTACCTAGAGCTTGTGTCACCTGGCCCATCTGGGCACTAAAATTCCTCTGGCATTAGATCCAACCGCTCCTTCTTCAGCTCCGCTGCCTGGGATGTATCTCAGTTACAACACTCACTCACCCCATAGATATCCACTGACAAGTGTACAGCTGAAGGGACATTTATATATTTTTTAAGATTGCTCTTTACTCTGGAGAAGTGCTGCTAACCCACCCCATCCCATGCAGCTCTGAACAGCCCTCAGGCATCTCTCTCCCACTTGCTCTTTGTCCCCCCACAATGCAGTAATCCCTCGTCCCAGACCCCTGAGAAGCTCATGGCATTGTAGGTGTTTGAAACTGGCTTCCCATCCTGCTGACACCAAGCCCAGGTCTCTGAGCACTCAGACCTTCTCTCTGCCCAGGTGTGCTGCCACCAGCACATTTGTCTGATGTCAGGCAAATCCATTGCCGGTTCTCCCTCTCACCTGTGGCAGAGCCCACACACTGCCATTCTGCAGGTGGCACCTGAAGAGTCCCAGACCCCTGAGCCATGGTGTGGGAGTAGGACTTTAACCCCCAGAGAGCTGCCTCACAGCATGACCTGCTGCTGGAAGGACTGTTTTTCACACAATTAATCAGCAATAATTCCTTAGAGGAATGCTCCTGAACTAGTGTTACTGCTGCAGGCACCAGGATGATTCCTGGGGCTGCTTGAGGCAGCTTTTCCCTAGAATTCCTGAATTGCTGGCTGAAATACCTGTGACAGAGCTGAGGTGGGCTCTGAGCTCCAAGAATACCACAGGGTGGGTGCAAAGGCCTCCTAAAGTGACAACAACATCATGAAAAGAAACAAACTATAACTGAATGGTGCTGTTTGAGCCCTAGCAAGAATTTGGTTTTATACTTTAACAAATTTTGCCAGCAGCTTCAGTGGAAAGGCATATTAATTTGTGTATTTTTCTCAGATTTATGTAATGTAACTTAGTGTGTGCATGAACCTCATGATCTTTCCCAGCAATCCCACAGTCCTGGAGGTCAACTTCCAAAGGTCACAGGGTCTGGGGTCCAGGAACTGGTCTCACAAGGGAACTCAAAAAAAGGCTGCTGTGAGGACAGTCACAGGTACCTCACAGCCACCTTCCATCCCTTGAACCAGCTTTAGCTGTGGGGAAAAAAGGGCAGGAAGATAGGACTAAGTTGTTTTAAAACATAGTTCCTATCTTTTGCACCTGGTAAATGCCATATCTTGGAGCACAGGCCAACAAACCAAACCTGCCAGGGAGAGGTTCCAAAGAGGTAGTTTAAAGATGCTAGGTTGGAAGATTTTATTTTTCAGTGCTTGTGATTTAGACGTGCATTTGGAGCACACACTGAGGAGGGTACAGAATGTTTATGTGTGAAATGCTTCTGTTGGCACATGGGGTGGCTCATACCCATTTTGTACTCACAGCATGGATGGAACTACACACAGTTGCTGCTGCCCTGGGAGCGAAGGGTATCTTTAGTGTGCTGGTAGCTTGGGGGAAATGCCATTAGAGCAGCTTTTTACCCATGAGCAGCACTTACTTGGGAACTGGGCATATGGACAAGACAGCACAGTTGATCCATCTTGGGAGTGCATGTCACCAGGGGTGTATCCCCATGGGGTGCAGGGGCTCTGCAGCTCCCTGTGTTCTGTGGCACCCAGCGAGAGCCACCTGCACTCCACCTGTGTGCAGTGTGCCCTGCACCCTGTTGTGGACAAGGCAGAATGGAGATGGCACAGGGCTGTGGGCAGCCAGGGAGTAGGCAAGAGCGGGTGCCGGTCTGGCATGAGCACTGGCCATCCTGCCCTGATGGGTTTGCGTAGTGAGAAAAGGGATGGATTTCTTTCCTTTGCCAAGTTTTCTGTGACTGTTGTATTCAGCAGTTCTCCAAATAAACTCCTGCCTTGACCAAGAGTGGTTGTGACAAGCTGCCTCTCCTGCGAGCCGGCCTTCCAGGGCTGGGAGGAGGGAGTGCCGAGCTGCTGAGCCGGCCAGTGGGCCTTGGGGGAAGATAAAACTGGCTGCGTTTGTAGCATCTGCTTCAAAAGGAGGTTGTGGCAAATATTTTATTCAGCAGAGCTGGAGGTCTTCTGTCTCTAGAGGGCAGGAGTTTGTTGTTTTCCTCATGCAAGACAAGCATTGCTTATGCAAAGGGAAAGGATGTGGAAATTGCCTGGAGAGTCCCTGTTTTTCCAGCATGCATCCTTTGGAGCGAGAGTCCTAGCTGACGCTCCCTGACCCTTGGCAGTGAGCCTCCCTCACTCCCAGCACTGTTGCCTCCCTGAAGTACCCCTCTGGCCTGGCAAGGTCTGACCGTCTCCTGAAGGACGTGTTCTCAGTTCCACTGCAGGCGCCTGCCAATGGAGAGCTCTTCTCCTTCAGCTCTCCTTTGTCCTTGGAAGGCAATGCAAGGCTGTTCCACTGCCAGAGGGAAGGTCCTCTGTGTCCTGGCACCCACCCAGCGCACACCTTGCCCAGCACAGACACTCAGCCGCTCACACACGTGCTGCCAAAACTAGGACACATCTCCTGCCATCTCCAGTGATGTGCAGTGCTGTCCGTGGGATAGCTCCCTCTCCTCCCATGGGACACTGGGGGGTCAGATTGTGATTCATGCTTCCAGGTGAAGTTCTGACAGCCACACATGCAGCACTGCAGCGTGTGGGGAAGAACAGGGGAGAGGTTTTCTCTGAGACATGTCTCAGCTCTTTGAGCTCTTCCCAAATCTTCCGGGATGAATCCCTGCTGTGAATGGAAATCCCGTTTATGTTATGGGGGGTCTCTAGACTGACACCAGACCTGATATCTAGTGCCAGTTTCCTCAAGTCAGCATCCTGAACAACTTCCTGAGTTTGGTACATCTTTTTTTAGGAAGAAAACATAATCTGCTACTATAGAGGCATCACACTTCAAGTCTTGTAGAATCAAGAATCAGCCTGGTGAAACCATAAATTAGCAAATCCTAGTACTTTGGGGACTTTTTTTTATATATGAGGAGAAAGAGTATCAGAAATATGGAGTTCCTAGCAATAGCACTTCTAAAGCATAAGTTAAACATTCACATTATTCTTCCTTTCTCCCCTTTGTGCAACCATTGTGAGAAGAAAACAATTTATCCTCTGAAATCAGGCGTGGTAACAGATAAACCAGAACTGTCAGGAGACCCATTCTCCTCAAATTCCACTTCTCCTCCATCATGACCTCAACTCAGGCCTCTCCTAAAAGGCCTTTCCTTTAGGAATACTTCCCAGTGTCCTTTTTCTAATCAACTCTCTAACCTGGGCCTTTCAGAAGAGAGACTCTCCTCTTTAGATGGTTCAGAGATTTAGACCTAAAGCTCTATGGCTTTAGGTCTTAAGTCATCCACAGTCATGTTCTGAGCCCATAACAGAGCAATGGCACAGCATTCAGATCCTGGCCTATGGATTATACCGCACTTGACTGGCATGTGACAGTGGCTTGTAAGGAGAGAAGGCAGCCCAGTTCTGTGGTACTTAGGACACTGTGGGAATCATTTTAAGCTAGTTATCATACAATTACTATGACCAAAAAATCCACTTCAGAAATTCTGTGGCAAGATGTCAATCTGTTTGAAGTAGTAAGCAGGTTTTAAGTGGGGACTCTTAGGAGGAAGACTAGCAAGGTTGCAGCAGGAGGGTGCAGCTCCCTGGGGTTGTGCTCACTTAGCGGGGCTGGCACTGGCTCTGGCTCTGCAGATGGGAAGGGAGAGCCTAGCAGGACCCTCGTTCTGCACACACACTGCACATGGCAGCCCTCTAGATGCCACTGTGACCCAGCTGTCCCAGCCCTACAGCTGGTGACAATTCAGTGCTGCTAACACCAAGCACTGGGCCAGGAAGGACACGAGTGCCAGGCTGTTCCCCACCCCTCTGCCACGTCAGCTTCCGTGGTACCACAAGAGTAAACTCTCCTTCCTGCAGTCAACCCTCACAGCACATTGTTAGGCTTTGGTTGGAATGCCAAAGCGATTAGTAATTGACACTTTTCAGATACTTGGGCATCCCACTCCCCAGCAGCATTCTCTGATTTCCTACTGCCAAGGCACTAGCTACAACTCCCCTGCAGGTGCCAGTGTCACTAAGTTACCAGCTCCGTTAATTTTTGGGCTCTGCTACTGCTCCTGTATGCCTTGTTGAAAATCAGGAATAGTTCCTTTAAAGGCAGCTGCATGAGGCTCATGCCACTGGGATGTGAAGGATCCCTGGACTGCGCAGTGACAGGGTGCAGTCTGTCAGGGGCTCCTTCCTGGCCCCCCAAGCTGGCCTGTCACACACAGTGCTGGGAGCACCCAGGGTGGGTGCACTGGGGTGTCTTCTCTTCTTGCCTTGGGAATGGGGCCTGGGGGTGGAGGCTCTATTCCCCCACATGTTCTTTCCTCACTAGAAGTCACTGCTACAGATGTGCCTATGGAGACGCCTCTGTTCTCCAGCAGTCAGAAGTGTCCTGTGGAAACTTGGTCAGGCTGAGTTTACTCTCCTTCCCTCTGCATTTTTCCTGCATGTCCATTACCAGCAACTGCTGGAAAAAGGGATTTGATGGGGTGTTTTTGTGCTCTGAGTGCTGAGGAGGGACAGGGTATTTATGGGATTTACTCTGTTGCTGCCAGACCCTGTCCAGATCCCCTGACTCCCCACCCCTCTGTGCCATGGCTCCTCTCAGAAGCTCTCCCAAAACCCATGGGAATCAGAGCAGACTGCTGAGTTTGTTCTGATTTTCAGTTCCCACCTCTGCCTTTTTCCCTGCTCAGTTTAATTTGTATAATGAGTGAGGGCTTTGGAGGGGCTTTGTTACACATAAACCCAGAGATGGTGGCATTAAGCGCACTTGCTAAATTAATAAAGAAATCTGCTCGTTTGCTGTAGGGTTCTGTTGTTGATTTGGGAACAGTGAGCTCTTGCAAATCTCATCTTTCACCTTGCCAATCCCCGTATTCCTCTAAGTGCACTGCAGTTCCTAGGAACCTGTTGGTGCTGGCATCCCTTCACTAGATCACATTTATACATTAGTGCCATCTGTGCCTGCTGCACCTTCTGTGAGCCAGCCCGGCCAAGTGACTGTCAGTTTTATCTGGGACTGCACACAAAAGGAGAGGGAGGAGAAAGGGGGAAGGAGAAAGTAAGGATGGCTCCTGAAGCTTCCTGTGTACTGGTGGGTCTGAGGAGCACAGACCTGCACTGGGGGCCCTCCCTGACACTGCTGAGTCCTTTCTAAATAAGAGGGAGTACCTGTCTCGTGGCATTCAAACCAGTAATCCCTGTCCTTGTGTTCTGGAGGAGAGACAAATTGCCAGGACATGAGAAAAGCAGCTTCTGCATTCTGGGGACAGTTTGGGGACAATGATGGGCTTTGCACCGCCCGTGTTTCCCTCAGGGCAGGGCTGAGCCCGAGCGGTGCCATGGTTCTGTGAGCACAATGATGGGGGGGTGCCAGGAGGGAATGCAGGGGTGGCCATGTTGGTTTAGTAAAAAAACCTCGCATGTGAAACGGCCTCTCAGTTCTCCCTGTCAATAATGGGACGGGAACGTTTGCTGCTGTTCCTGTGGGGAGCCGAACTGATCCCAGCACCCAGGCCCATGTGCATGGAGTCTGGGCACTTAAGAGATCGTGAACTCCCAGCTCGAAGTTTAGATTATCTGTCCTACACAGGCAAGTACACAGTACAAGAGCAGCTAGAAATACAAATAGAAGAGTTCTTACACTGAACATAACTGTGTGCTAAGAATTTAGAAGTGAATTATCGGGCTCAGAAATGAAGTCGTTGCAGTGTCAGTCTGTCCAGAAAAATAAGGTGCCTTACTCAGCCTAACTTACATCAGGGAAAGGAGCACACCTTTTGGCAGGGGTGCTGAGCAGCCTCCCAAGCTGAGCACCCTTCCTCACAAGACTGGAGAGTCACACCTTCCTCTCAAAGCAGGACTCACCTGTGTGTGTGCCTAGACACTGCCCAGAGTGAGGGAACTCTCCTCATAACTAACTTTATAAGTATTTGCATATAATAAGTACATCTTTCTGATTTTTCTCTGAATGATTTTCACACTGTGGAGTCTTTTCTACTTAGAATACGATACTTGGAACTCAAGATTTGCTTTTTCATTCTTTCCATATGTTCTGTGTTAAACATATGCTATACTTTATATTTAAAAACTAGCAGCAGATTGAAAAAAATTGCCCACACCACACCACAAAAATATGTTTGCTTCATTATCCAAAGCTTCTGGGTTTCTGTAGTTTTTTACCAGGCAGGGGGAAGCACCCTCGAGGGCAGTCTCAGAATGGGAGATAACTCAGAGGAGCTGTGGAGAGAGGGAGCATCTGGTTCTCACTAAAGCATGGATAAGACTGGCCAGAGCTTAGAGCTGTACACAGCCTGGCTGAGGTGGTGATGGAGTTGTCAGCTTTGGAATTAAGGAAGGAATTGGTCATGAGTACTTGGGTAACACTTGAACTGGCCTCTCCTGAAAAGCTGCACTGATGCAAAAGGAAAAGGAGCAGCGTGTGTGTAGGTCCCTGCCCAGTGCCCTTCCCCTCCCAGGTGGGCTGACCCAGGTTTACTCCTGGGCATGGAAGTGCAGATGGCTTGGCTTGGGGACGCACACACCTGGGCACAGCACAGGGCCAGGCTAAGATGGGAATCCATCCAGCATGCTGGAACACTGAGGAACACACTTCCCACTCTTTCACATCTGCCTGGCCTGGCAGGCTGGCTGGGGCTGGGGCACTGGGGGATGGTGTTACCAGGGACAGTGTGCTCGGGGGCATTCCCAGAGCCTGGGGCAAGGCTGGGAGCTACTTCCTGAGCCCAGCCTGAGCCGTGGCTGCACTGTGAGGAAGGGCACAGTCATATCTCCCCAAAGGAGCTGTGCACCCTGCAGAGGGCCCTGACCCAGCTGGCAGGTGTGTGTGCACAGCAGAACTTCCCCTTGCTCTGAGCTGCCTCCTGCCTGAGGAGACACTTGGGAATGCCACCAGGAGGAGGACACTAGAGTTCTAAGGGATTTGACAAAAATTCGAATTATCCACCTAGAGAGATTCAAGCTGCCAGAGGGATCAGATTGGTTTCATTGAACAAAGGAAAGGAATAGCCCCCACAAAACTCCATGTGAGAGCTGGGAAATGGCTGGGAATGGTTACCTGGAGGTTAGGTGTAGGAATGCCATGATAAATGATGAATTTGAGAGAGGTGGCAGGGTTTGTCACTGCTATTACAGAACCGAATTAAGCATGGTTGCCACGGCGACGCTGTGTTTGTTGTACACAGAACTGAGCTGTGGGCTGCCCAGCGCCCTGCTCCCCTCCACATCTGGGGGTCTTCCAGGACTCCTGGACTCACAGTCCAGGAGGCAGGAAGCAATGCCCCTGCATCCTCCTGGCAGGTAGGATTAAACTTTATGAAATCACTGGTAATTTACACCTTGTCTCTGGAATTACCTGGTAAATGACCACAGCAGCATTCAGAACTAAAAAGCAATGAGGTGTGCACAATTACCTTCCGAAGCTGCAGCCACACATGGACTGAAGCCTGAATTTAATTGCAGTGTGGGTAGATCGCTGCCTTTTCTACATCCTTTCACTGATGAGCATGTCAGCTCTTTGGAGTTGAAAGCACAACAGAACCAAAGCCTGCACTGGCAAATTAGAAACTTCTAAATAAAAATTCTCTGGCAAAAATGAAACACAGGTTCAATTATTGTAATTAGTTGCATATTTCAAGTTATATTTTCAAACAGGTGTAGTTAAATGAGTAAAAATAGCTTTGTCAACTGTCCTCAAATGGCTTACATGCATTTAACAGCAGTTAATGAAGGGCTGATTGAAACTAAATGATTTCTAAAATTTTTAAATGACCCACGCATGTTGTAAGGGGCCTTGTACCAGCTGTAATAAAATTTAATCCAGCTGGTCTGTCCTTTGCCCATGCAAGGCCTTACTGACATAAATGGCCCTTTTAAGCCCACTTTGCTTGTGTAAAAACCCCTGGTTCTAACTGTACCTTTGCATGAACCACAGGAGGTTTCAGAGTCTGTGAATTACATCTGCAAAACAAGTACACAAATTCAAGCCCTTTTTTTCCTGGACTGATCCTGGGCTCAATTCACACAGGAAGGTGAACAAAATCCAGCAGTGTCATGCAACACTCCATTAGAATGTGTGAAATGTAAAGATATGGGGAAATACTGTTAGGAAATACACTTGTAAAATCTAGCCAAACAATCAGGAAAAAAAATTCAAAATGCAATAAACCAATGGAACAAACCAAATCCCAGCAGGAGCAGCTGGAATGTGGTCAGTCTCTGTACTGAATACAGTCAGATTCCAGAGCAAAGTCTTTCTAAAGTAAAGGCTGTTCCTGCAGTGCTGCAGCCCCACTACCACAGCATTATAAATTAATGCCAGAGATGCCAAAAGGCCCCTTAAGTAGAAAATGTCAACATGCAAATGTTGAACAGGAGATTCACAGGAGCTCTTGAGAGCCTCCAGGTCCCCCTGGGATGGTTCCTGCGCCATGAAGCCCTGGGAAAGCCTGAGCCCCCGGCCCTGCCACAGCAGCTTTGCTGGTGGAAGCGCATTCCCCTGCACACCAGGTGAACTGGTGGAACAGCCACTTCCCTGCCATGGGCCCTGTGGGGCAGCACGTGGAAAAAAAATCTTCCACCCTGTAGAGGAACACACAAACTCAGCCAGGGCCTCCCCATAAAGAGACAGCTTGTGCAAAGCTGCAGTCTTTGGAGAGGCTGGCTGGGGAGAAAGGAACAGGTAACACAGAAAGAGGAGCACACGAAAATCCCTTTGCAGCTAAAAGTGAGAGATTTACACTTCATTGATGACAGCGTTTGGTAAGTTAGGAGAGTTTAGCACGAACCTCTAATTTGCTAAAGGCACAGCCTGTGTGATCTGTGTACGGAGGTGGAACATGAGCAGGACAGACAAGCGATGCTTCTCCATGAAGTGTTCCAAGGCCTGTGCATTTGGCACTTGGGGACATAGGTTAGCGGTGGCCTTGGCAGTG
>WAAG01201992.1:0-10531 GCA_013390105.1 Tichodroma muraria
TTTGAGAAAGAAGAGGGAAAAAAGGGTTTCTCCTTGCACAGAAGAAGAAGTCAAAGGAGAAAAGAGCACACTGCAAGCTGTGCCATGGTGTAGGCAGTAGGCAAACAGGCTGCTTCAGGATTAGTGCCAGGATGAGGCTTTGATCCATGGAACCAGCTTCATAGGTGAAGCTGATCTCACCTGGGAAGGAGACAGAGGGCTCTAGACCCTCTGAAAGAATAAAAAGCTTCTCTGTTTTATCCCAAGGTCCTGGACAGGCAGTGGCTTGTTGCTTGCACATTCCAGGGCTATTCCACACAAACCCTTTTCCAGCCCCACCTGAGGGGCAGGCCCAGCAGACCCAGAGTAGTGATGATGCTGCACTCACACTCCAAGCAATTACACCCAAACTGATTTCCCCTTGGGTTGTTAGGGGACATCCCCTTACCAAAACAATGCCAAAAATGCAGCACCCTGTTAATCCTCATTGGAAATGCAGGACAGATCCCCAGCTGGTGCGTGCTGTCAGAGCTCCCTGAAGCCTTCAAAGGTTTTATCATTTGGATCAACTATAGATTGCCCCAAAGGCTTTAGAACCAACAATTCACAACACCGACACAATGCCTATAACTGATCGCTCTTAAGACACCCACCTTCTTATTTAATAAAGCCTTTCAAGTCGCTTTGTATTTTATTCATAGGAGCTGTAAAAAATCCAAGAACCCGGCATAAAGACTCATTTATTCTCTTCTACATAGCACTATAAATTTACACTGCATTTGCAAACTAAGAGACCATATCTTAGGGCAAAGCAGAGCTCCAAAGTGAGAGCAGGAATAGCTTTCAAAAGGCCAATCTGTCCCAACTAGAGATTGTGTCGAGTGCTCAGATTTACAGCCACAAACCCTGGGAATGAGAAATTAGATATAGAATTTAGTTACATTGTTAGAACTGCCATGGCTATTTAAAATAAAACTAACACCAACTTTTGCTAGTTTGCAAATGCAGAGCATTGATCTCTCTCATGTGTAGATATACAGTGTGGGAAAATGGGGCTGGAAATGTATTATATGGGGCAGAGACACTGAATGCCCAGTGTCATTGGGGTAAATCCCACTATGTGCTGCTTTGCAGCCTGTGCATGATAGTGACACACAGATCTAGCTAGTGCAGAAGGAGAGATGCTCTTCATGCTGTAAATACCATGAGGTGGCTTAAAACACTCTTTACCCTTCTTAGAGGTCTCTTTGTCCCCTCTCACTTTGAGTCAGCAGAAAGGGTGACCCAGGAGCCACATGCACCAGCACTGGGCTCTCCAAACCGAGGCATCTCCAGCACCCAGCCCTGCTCTGCTCCCTCCTCTTCACCTCCTGAGCAGGCACTGGGGCTGTTTCCAGCTGGCCTGAGCGATGGAGCCACTGATACCTCAGTCCTGGCTGCCCTTTCTCTGCATCAACAGCCTGCTACGCCCGTGAAATTCCCCAGACTCTGCTGCTCCCAGCTCTTGCCTTCAGCTCATTCAAGTAAGCCGCAAAATGGCACAAATCCAATGTGATCAAATGCTTCCTTAGTGTCAGTCTTTCTTCCAAAGGACAGAAAGGAAAGGGTACCCGGTGGGATATTTATGTGCCTGTCAAGCTCGCTGCTCTCACCAGAAAGTGCTCTCAGGTTTCCTTCCTCGCCGGGGAAGGGACAGAGCGAGTGCTGGGGAGAGGCAGCCGCGTTTGTGGGGACTGAGCTGCCAACCATGAGGCATCTCCTCGATTGTCACAGGCATGGTGGCCTCACACAGAGTCACCCCAGCTGAAAGCCTGGCCCCAGCACTGACAGGTTACAGATCTGGGAGATTTTAGGGCAGAAAGGGTTTGGGGACACAAGTGCTGCTCCTTCCCTCAGTTCAACCGTGGCATCCAAGCAACTTTCTGCAGGACACAAGGAGACAGGTTTGAATATTGCCCTGCCAGTTTATTTTTCCCACTTCCTTAGAGGACAAGTGTGCTGTTGAATACCTCCTATTGGCTTTGGTTTTGAGTGTAAAGTGCCACATATAACTGAGAAAATATGAGCAGGGCTGTGCTTTGTGCTCTGGTGGGGAGGTGGCACAGTTTGTGTTGGACTGTACCTCCTAACTTGCCCTTGCTTTAAACCAACGTGCTTAAATCTGTTCAGAATTGGGAAAACACTCTTTGCTTCTCATCTATGTGCAGATAGTTTGTCATGTTGCTCCCCTGCAGGAAAATGATAGAAGCAAATTACAAGTGGTGCCTCTAAAACTGAAGGGCAGATCCTCATCGGCTGCACATCAGTGCAATTCCTTTGATTTAAACACACGTTTATAACTGCTGAGGAGCCTCCAAAATGAGAGGACTGCAATTACAGCTGTATGATAATGCCTTCTGCCACATCAAGTGGAGGACTATTGACAGCAAGCAAAGACCTGAGGAACACTGATAAGAATGAACTGTGAGCCCGGTCCTCGATGTGATTCCCCACCACCCGTGATTTATGAGCCCAAATTAGCTGCCTTGTCTTCAGGAGGAATTGGCCAAGGGTGGTTTTCCTTGGAGCATCGTGCCAGGCAGGTGCCAATATCATACATGTTTCTGAGTGGTATCTGACCTGCCATTGATCCGTCAGGGTCACAGATGTCCTCTGAAAGATTTCCTTTAGCCTCAAGGAGAGCGGCATAATTTGTACCGTGATGGTTGTCCTGCTGGCTCCTCATCTGAGGAAAAACAGCTACTCCTTTAGGGCCACTGCCAGGAGACATCAGAGCCTCCTCCTGACCCTTCTGACCCATCATCTGCTTTCCATACCCTCAGGGAAGGTGGAAGGAGTAGGTTTTTGAGCAATTATGCCGGGTTTTTTTTCCTAAGAGCTTGTAAGTGTGCTGATCTCTTGGCCAGCTAAGGTCTAGGGCATGTTGATCTGACATTTCACAGGGAGAAGATCAGATCACTTCTCTGGTCCTTGCTGAGAGCTCACAGTTCCTCCTCTCAGGTTTGAAACAATATTGGGTCTCCTCAGTCGATTATTGGGGCAGAAAAGATCTTCTCAGACAACTTACCACTTCCTTAGTTTGAATGAAGAGGAGGATGGCAAGAAAATTTTGATAAGTGGTGGTCTTGGACACCGAAATTTTCCTCTCTTTTCGTCCAAAACCATCTGAAATGCTTGGCCTTGGTTTACCCCTCAAAGTTTTTCTTTTCCCCTCCATTTTTAAGAAAAAAGGCAGCCAAGCCTTACTTCTTACAGGCCAGGGAAGTAATAGCTTGTCATTTGAAAAAGGTTTATGAGCTCTGATTAGTGACCCTTTCTCTCCTGTACATGTGCTTAGGGGGAAAAGGAGGAATTCATGCAATGGCAGAGAAAAGGCTCACATTCATTCAACAGAGCTGACACTGTGCTGTTAAAGGGAAAACCCCAAAACTTATAAAAGAGACCCTAATCTGTTATTCTGCATGTGACCATGCTGGGAATACAGTCAGAAACACAAAGAGTAGAATTCCAAGATTTATTAATGCTATCATGCTTTCTCTAAAAGGATAATCGATGTACCCAAAGTCTCTGAATCAATATTTGTCCTTCTCAGGCAGGGTATGGTAAAGAAATATTCCCAAAAGCTCTCACTTCTGAGATTTTGTCTGTTGCATAACATTTCAGTCAACTGCAGAATGTCTCCGATAATGATGATAAATAAGTATAAAGCCTACAGTGGTCTGTCTTATAGAGGAAGTAAAATAGACACTTATGTGCTTGGTAACACAAGTTCAGCCCCAAGTAGACCTGACCTCGTGATCTTTTAAATGTATGGCAAAGATTTTATCCACTAGATTTAGGTTAACAGCTCTGGGAATTTGCAGGTGTTAAATTAACCACAAGAGACAGTTTCCTAAGTGCAGCAGAAACACACTGAGCATGATAAGGAACAATAATTAAAAATTGAATTAGAGGGCTGTAGAGTTTAAGGAAAAATATGTGGCTTTGTTTGTACAGAAGTGGCACATAGTCAGGAAATAGGTCTGATGCTGTGTGATACCCCAGGGCAGTAGTTCAGTACAGCTCTGTCATCTTCAGCAGAGACCTGGCCAGGGCCCATCTGCCAAGGCAGAGACCTCCTTCATCCAATCTGCTAAATCTGGACACCCCATAGACCCCAGGGTGCCCCAGGTCTGCACTGGCAGCTCCCTTGGGGAGGGGACTGGGCTCTCCAAGCGATATGGACTCCATCCCACAGTGCAATTTTGCTGCAGCTCTGGCAGAGCCAAAGCTTTAACTCCTGCCTCCTTCCTCTGAGTCCTAATGCAGAGCAGGGCACAAACCCAAATGCCTCTTAGCTATTTCCTTGCTGACCCATTGACCTGGTTTCTAGGTTCACGAAACATACGAGTAATCAAACACTGTTTCATTTCAGGAACAAAACCTAAAGTATATGAAACCCTACAAATCATTATTCATGTCTTTTTCTCACCCACACACAGCCTTCTCATTTTCCAGGTGTGCCTCTTCCTGCAAGCATGCTCAGCATGAGAGATTATACATTTCTGCAAGTTTGGCCAAGATTTAGGCTTACAGATAGTGCCCAGTGCTATCAGCTGAGCTGGAGTTCTGCATGGGTAATTATTGCTTTAGCAGGGTGCTGAGTAAGGCTCCACAGAGATTTTGCTGCTCTTGTCTCTTTGCTTGGCTCCTTCAAAGCTGTCAGGCACTCTCAGGAGGCTGATCCAGAAGCACTGAGGAGTGTGGGGCATAAATAGCCAGCTACAGGGATGAAGGCCAGCATTTCTCCTCCTGTTGGGCAGCAGCATCTCCCAGGGCTGGTTGTGGAAACCCTCCTTTGAGGTGCTTAAAAATACACTGGACAAAAGTGGAAAATTAATCGGTGGGATTGGTGCTTGGACCTGCCAGGTCATTCATTCTCCAGCATCCCTGATTCATGTATCCCAGAACATGGCAGCTTCCCTGGCAATCACTTGGTAATGATATTAGAAGTTACCTGGTTATTGAAGCCATAATTACTACATAATTTGCAGCTGTAAGATCTCATGATAATCCTCTCCCTTGCAGACAGGAAAAAATAACCTTCTATTTTATTTACCCTGTCAACATGTGAAACTTGCCTTACAGTGTAATTACATGGTCAGTAGTTACATGGCTCTCTGGTTGATGGTGTCCTGTAAACAAATAAAGACCCACAAATTCCACCTGTGGGGATTCAGGCACTCCATAAAAACGACAGGATTTTTAAAGCCTCCTCGGTGTGATCAATACTGCACTGAGGAAACTGCATGCCCAGTTCTTGCCCTTTGCTCCTGGTGTTTGCCATGCAAACAGCTTCTCCCTGCAGCACCACCTGATCTACCTGGTCTGTACCTCAGGTGTTCAGTCAGTGTCACAGCATCTCCTTCAGACCCCAAATTTAGGTCAGCATCCCTCCCTCTGACACATCTGTGCTGTAGAATTGAATCATAGAACCACTTAGATTGGAAAAGAACCTTAAGGTCATCAAGTCCAGAATTTTGTGTTTGTGTTCACAGCCTCCTCCCCTGCAAGACAACATCCTACTAGTTTATCTGATTTACTGATGGAGAAGGAAGCAGCTTCCTCATGGCCCCCAAGGACTCACAGGATACTTGAGACAAGGATCTGGCTTTCTAGAAGCCAAATCCAACCTCTTGACCCCCCAAATCCAATCTTTTTCTCTTCTGGGATATTGCTCCTGGTAGCTCTGCTCCCTTCTTTTGAAATCTGCTTCGTTGCACATCCTGGGAGTGTGCAGCGAGTGGCAGGGGGAGGAGGGCTGGGATAAATCCGAGGAGCTTTCTTGCTTTGTTTATTTATATGACCTTAAAGGTGATGTCTGTGCGTAATGTTGAACACGACGGAGGGAAGCTGACAGGGCAGTAAGTTCTGGCTACTGCAGAGCAAAAACAAAATTACATAAAAATACCAATTGTAAAATTGCTCAAATCCATTAGCTTAATTAGCATCATTAATCAAGGCAAAACATTTGATACGTCATGTACTTTCACAAGAGATAAATGAGCCTTTGATGGAAGCCCAGCAGGTTGCCCTGCTCTCGGATGTGCCGGTGGCTGCCTGGACGTGGAGGTGAGGCTCAGCAGGCGTGGGGCACGCTGGCAGCTCGGAGCAAACGCCGTCCTCTGAGCAGGCTTCCAGCTCAGTCAGGGGTTGGCAGCACACTGGGCCAAACCTGGCCAGGGTTTCATATTGTCAGGCCCATCAGCAAGAGTGTAAAACTGCATAATGGGCTGCACTCACGCAGCATCATCCCCTGGTTGATACTTGACTGGTTTTGAGGCAAGGTTAGCAAGGATACAGCAGGAATATCAGTAATTCCTGGAGAAATTACAATAATAAATCCAAGGACTGTGCTACACTCTTTTACTTGAGGAAGGGAGGTTCACTGAGCTCTTGCTTTTATTTCCTAGGGTGATTTCTGGGGAGAGCAATGTTTATCTCTAAACCCTTCCAAGGAGAAATACTAGAGAGATCTCTGATAGCATGCAACAGCACATCTGCAGATTGCCAAGATCATACCTGCCTTGGAGGGCACTCTAGGCACTCGTCTTTCCTTTTCTCTCTGGGATCACACTGCTGTGGTCAATCAGGTCTCCTGTGTGCAGTTCAGGGCATTGGTGATTGCTGCATGACTTTCTTCCCTTTGCATCAGCACTCAGTTGTTGCTCATTTCTTCTCCCCATGCCAGGGCACATAATTGAATCTTCTCTCCTGCTCCTTGTAACAAGCTACAAAGGCTAAATGCTTTATTCCCAAGAAAAGCCTTAGAGATAAGATTCACCAGCTGTGGCAGCACGGTGCGGGTCTCAGTAAGAGAAATAAATGTCCCTTCACCACTATCTTTCCAGCACTTTATCTGCAATGAGCCCAAAACACAGTTCTCAGCTATTTGTATTGCTAAATATAATAAAGGAGAAGTCAGCAGTTTCTGAGGGATACACTTCCATAAAAAACTGTTTGATGGCATTTTTCTGCATTAAACACATTATTCAAGGGCTTTTCTCCTTTCCAATATCCAGTTTCTGCTGGGTGTACATGTGGTTGCAGCTTCCTTCAACATGTCAGACACCCGGACTGTCACTGAACTGCAGAAAGCTTGGTCCAGTTTTGGAACAAGTGTTGGATTTATTAATCCTCTTTGAGGATATCTGGACACTAATTGGCTGAATAGTGATGGGGAAAGAAAGGATGAACTGATTGAGAGCACTTCTGGCTTTTTGATGCTCGCCTTCTTGTTTTCCTGAGCAGTCACTGATCAGATGGGCCTGCCTGGAACCAGCAAGGGAAGTCAGACTGGAGGAATGCAGGGGTTTTAAAGAACTCTGCTGTAGACTTGCAAGCAAAAGACACAGACACGGCCTGTCATCCCAAGAAGAGCTTTTCTGATCACCTCTATCCCCTTCCCAAGGCTCAAAAACAATGCAGATTTTCTCCCTTGCTTGTCTTGAGCAGCACTCTTAGACAGATGAATTTTTGGATCTGCTTTACACCTTCATGTAAACACTGTGATAATAAAGTAGTCAAAAATGGGTATACTTGACTGTAAGCCTTAATTAACTATTAATTAAATTTTATTAACCCCCTAGTAAAACTGATTATAGCAAGCAGTGACTAAAAGGCTGCAGTCAAAGCAGTTAATGTATCACTCATTTTTATGTAGAAAGAAGGCTCATCATTTTCCTGAGATGGCCTATACATAAGGATCCCTCCTTGCTAAATCAGTCTGGTCATTTTCCTACATGCCACTGATAAGGAAGTATTTACGAATTTATTCCTAAATTCAAAGTATACTTCAGGCCTTAATTTACTGTCGTAATTATATCACTGGCTCAATTAGTCCCCAATAAAAACGTTATGCCATTGTATCAAAGAAATGTAGTAGCTTCGAAGTAAATGGATTCACTTGCAGAGTAAGAAATCTTCCCTTTTATTGTGTTTTCTCATCTGCTACTTACAGCCACCCTTGTCTTAAATTGCTCTTTTTATTCCACTCCTTTCGAGCGGGGTTCGTGCCCGTGTGCAGTGAAATACTCCTCTTAGCCTTGGGGCTGCATCAGGAAGCTTGGTGGTAACTTTTTCTCGTTAGAGCCTTGCCAGCCTCATTTGCATGCTGATTTACATGCGATGTTTGCTCTGCCACACAAAGGCTACAGGGTCTGTGGGGTTTTTTCTCGACTTCCCTGCTTTGTTTCCTTCTTGGCAGTGGTGGGGCTGTGTTAGGAGCTGCAAGGAAACGTGGCTGTACCTTCTGTCCTATGGATTTTCTCCTCCTGCTTTTGACAAGCCCTGGCAGTGCTCCCCACCTCACTCTACCTACCCCAAACCAGCCAAAACTGACACAAGAAAAGAGTCCCCTGTGTCCCTGCAGAGAAATCAATGCAGAACCTCTGGATGACCCACCCACAGTGTTTGGGGACAATGTGGAGCTGCAACGGATGCAAAGTCCTTGTCTCAGAGAGTTCACCCTCCAGACAGGGCAGGAAGAATGGTGAAATTGGACAAGCAGTGTGTCAGAGGGATGAGGTAATAGCACAGCAAGGAGAATTTGGCAGGAAATCTATGCTCTGGCTAGACAGCACAGGACACAGATCCGTCTAAGAAATGGGAATGCTTTGCTGTGAGCAGGGTGCTTGTGGACATGGAGCTCTTTCAGACATCATTTGGCATCACTGCCTGTCCTCTCTTCAGCAAGCCTCTGGAGGCCTCTGGGTTTGATTTTCAGACTCAGGGACTAAAGAGCCACCAACTGTTCATCCAAAACTTTGTTCAATGTACCTTTGATTGACTTCTGAATGCACGATAGCAAGATCACCTCCAGACCAGAACTGGGCTCAAAACCAATGATGAAATTAGCATTTTCTGAGGACCTTCTACCAATCCAGAGCTCCGAACTAGTTGACCTTGAGGGGCATGTCTCTCAGCAGCCACCAGCCTGAGATTTGCTACCTTCCAGTTGCAGTATAAAAAGAGGTTTTGCAATGAGCCCGTTAAAAGATGTTTCCCCCCACAAAATCATTTCTCAATTCTGGCCAGTGCTGTTTGCACAGCCCCAAAGTGTGACAAGGACCAAACCGTGTCTTATCTGCATCTCTAGCAAAAGCCTCTGCCTGTGGTTCAACGTGTTTCAGCTGCCAATGTTGGTGCCTCCAGTTTCTCCCAGCCCTGGGCAGGGAATGCCATGGGAACACCAAGTCACACACCAAACACAAATTCCTCATTCTCCCCACATAATCAATCCAGTCATATTCCCAGGATGGGCTGGGTGTCTGGTTTATCTGCCTCTGGATATGGCTTGCCAGGAGGTGTCAGAGATCTGTTCTCCCAGTCAAATTGGTGATCTTCAGCCAATTTCTGCTGTTCAACAAAAAGTCACCCCTGAACTCCTGTAGAAAATAGTCCCAAGTACCCCTGCTTATCCCTATGAAGACCCATGAGAAACGGTCCCCAGGTTTTTCCACTGGCAGTGAAGCTATAATGAGGGAATAGCCCCGTGTCCAAGTGCGCAGCACGTGAGATTAATACTTCTTTTACTGTATTTATCAAAAGCAATGTATTTGGCATTAAACATTAAAACCTCTAAATATTTTAAACCCAGAGGACATTCTTCATCTTCTTTTCAGATCTTTATGGTAGATGACATTATTGGAGACTACCATTTTCCCTCATCTCACACAAAAAAATGCTAGAAATCAAAGTAAAAAGAAAGTGAAATTTCTCTGCATATACTGTTTTCTTAATACCTGACTTATTTATTTTAGCTGACATTCTCTGTGCCCAGGTTCATGGCTGCTCTCTCTGTGCTACCTGTATTTATCCAGGTGGCTTTATGCCTATTAAAAAAGGGAATGTAGCAAAATTAATGTATCTTTTACAGCGGGAGAACTGAATTTATTGGTCTCACCACAGAAATTAATTTAGCACTCCCAGCTCTCCCTCGCTGGACAATAAAGACACAAAATGAAACTGCCACACAAAGTTTTGACAAAATTCACAGTCACGTAAAAAACCAAAAAGCTACGGGTAATTTACCACCAAATCTGAATCAGCCTTTTATGCCAGTGATGCACCAGTGACACCATGAAGGGAATTTCTACCCAGTGACCAAAAAAACTTACCTAGGGGCTATATACAAGTACAGGATGGAAAGCAAATGGATTTATCTTAAAATTTTTTTCAGATTGAAGAATAAATTTGGGTAATAAAGCAGACGATGGGGCTTATGGAAAGCAGTACCCATTGGCCACAAGCACCCACTGGTGTGTGACCAGCGTGATGGTGGATGTGTGGGGCCAAAGCATGCTGCACATGGAGGTGCAGCAGTGGTGGAAAACACAGCTCAGAGGAAGCAGAGGTTGTTCTGCCTCTCGTCTGGTCCCACACCAGGAAGAATCAAGCCAGCACGTCCTCTGGATCAATACAGAATTTACATGTTGATCCCCACCTCTCTCTCTGCACCCTTGTTTTAATGTTTCCTAAATACAAAAATCAACTATCTACTGAAAAAAAAAAA
>WAAG01201993.1:0-11389 GCA_013390105.1 Tichodroma muraria
TATCTGGAAATCCAAGGAGGAGGCTGATCACGGCAGCTCCGTGTAACACAGACAGCTGGGACTCTTCGGCGGCCTCTGCCGATGTCTATTGATTTAAGTAAATCTGAGACAGATAAAAGGGCCAGATCGAGTCTGATAAAACCTTGCCAATGCCGCACTGCTCCAAGCTGCGTGCGCTCGGCATCTCCGGAGAGCTTCTAGCAAGACGGCTTTAATGGGACCCCTGGTGCCACTCGCTGCGAGCCTCGCTCTCCCCAGCAGACTAAGCGCTGCGGCCATCATGCCACAATGGTTATAATTTGGATCTTGTTCCTGACTCTGTTGCAGGAGCCGTGGTCCCCAGGGCGGGCCGCGGCCGTGCCCGAGGCCGTCGGAGCCGCCCCCCGGCCGCGCCGGGATGCGGGGGGACGAGGCGGCGTCTACGAGCACCTCGGGGGAGCGCCCCGGCGCAGGAAGCTCTACTGTGCCACCAAGTACCACCTCCAGATCCACCCCAGCGGCAGGATCAACGGCACCCTGGAGAAGAACAGCGCCTTCAGTGAGTACCGGGCTCACCTCGCCCCGGACCGCGGCCCCCGGGCCGGGCTGTGCGGGGATGGGCGTCCCTCGCCCGCATCAATCGCGCTCTGCCCCGGCCCCGGCGGGTGCTGGACGGGGCGGCGGCGAAGCCGCTCCCGCCTCCGCTGCCGCCCAGCGCTGCCCACCGGGGCGGCTGTGGCTCCTCGGCGGGGACCGGGGACATCCCCCGGCGTCGGGGCTTTGGCCCCCTCGCGTCGCACCGGTGTCCCCAGAGCCGCCCCGCTGTCTCCGCCAGACGCGCAGCTCCCCTGCCCCGGGGCTGGCAGCACCCCCGGCCCTCGAACCGGCCGAGGACCTCGCGAGCCGGCCCCGCAGGGCGCCGGGACCCGACCGTCGGCGGAGGGCCGCGATCTCCCCGGCGCAGGAGGAGACCCCCAAACCCCAAGTGTCCCCGACGAGGGCTGCGAGCCTGCCCTGCATAGCCCGCCCGAGATGTCACTTAGCCTCGCTGCGCCGGGGTCCAGCCGTGCCCCAGCCCGGCCCGCTGGGCAGCCGGCATCTCCCCGGGGCCGCCTCCCCGGGAGCCCTCCGGGGCTGCCCGCATGTCCCCGTCCCGGCCCAGCTTGGCTCCCGCGGGGGGCTTGAGCCTCCACTCGCTAAATCACATCTGTCCCCTGTGACATGTGCCGGGCAGCGGCGGTAATTAAGATGAAAGCGGATATGTCGGCAGTGAGGGGTTTTGTGCGAGGGCGGCGGGAGGGAGGAGAGCGGGGCTTAGCACCGGGGGAGCCCCCGGCGCCCCCGCACCCCGCCCGGGCACGGCCCGGCCCCGCCACCCCAGGATGCGTAAATCCCGCCTGGTGATGGCACACAGAGATAGGGGAGACCTCAGGGATCTGTCTGAAGTCCATAAAGGAAAACCACTATTTCCTAGAGAAACCCCCCCTGGCTGTCACAGCCCGGAGGAGGCATCCTTCAGCAGCGAACCGGTGCCTGATTCAAACCAGCTGTGCCAAACCCAACCCAGCTCTCCCAGGCCCACAATCCAGCCCTGCACAGAGAACAGGCCCCCGGCTCTGGGTTCAAGCCTTCAGGGTTTTCAAAAGGCAGCAGTGGGTTCGGATGCCAGGGTCACCTCTTGCTTTAGAGCACTCATAGAAAGTCCAGAACCATCAGCCCATGGCTGGAGAACTGAGAGCAGGGTTTGAGCGAGCCTGATGGAGAGCCATGCACACACAACTGCATCTTCTGAGTCATTTGTGCATCCATCAGTGTCCAGGCACCTTTGGCTGAACATTTAGGCAGGTATAGCACCAGCCTGGCCTGTGACACTTCTCGAGTTGCAGGATCCCATCTTGGACGGCCTGAAAATCTCCTCCCTTTAAATTTGTCTCAGAGAGTCACACAGTCCTTGTCTGGAGGGCTGCATTGACCTCCTGAATCTCAAGTCCCTTTCATACTTATGTACATGGCTCTCAAATGCAGCGGCAGCGGCCTCGCTCTGTTTCACCCTCTGGAGACCTCAGCAAGGGCTTTGTCCCGAAATGGGCGGCTTTGTGACTGGCTTCAATAAGTCAAGGGCTCTTGTGTTCCTAAGCATTAAAGAGGATTTAAAGTTTTTTATACACATATAGGATTAAGCGAACCTCTAGTTCAGTGTCAGATCTTTTTCATTTTTGAAAGAGTTCAATCTCAATCAGACATCTCAGGGTTTATTGTCCACCTTGTCTTGAACAATTCCCGCATGGTGCATCATCCTCGCTTTGTGTTCTTTCAAATAATAATTTCATTCACATAATTGCCCTTATTCTTAAATGACCAAGTGGTAGCTGTGAGATCGCTCTCCTCAGGTAAGAAGTCATGCAAAAGTATCTTAAAAAAATTACAGCTGAGCACTAACACATCTCCTAATTCTGTTTCTAGGTATTCTGGAAATAACTGCTGTGGACGTTGGAATCGTTGCCATCAAAGGCCTCTTCTCTGGCAGATACCTGGCCATGAACAAGAGGGGCAGACTTTATGCATCAGTAAGTTTGACTGAAGCCTGGCACGTCTGTCATTTCCTGTGGTGGGAACAGGTCTAGGGGGGAGCATTGATTTCTTATAAATCCACATTTCTAGAGAAGAGTAATGTTACAAGAGGTTTTTGCCTAGAATTCTTACAGGAAACCAATTGGTATATTCTTAAAAGTGGGGAAAAAGCTGTGTTCTTATTTTCTTACTGCCTGGATAGCCACAGGTACGTGCAATGTCAGAACTGCCCCTATTTTATATGGATCTTGGATGATGGCAGAGAAAGAATGCCCACAAGTAACTGAGAACTGATGCTACAGGAAAGCAGCCTCCTGATGGGAATTTCTTTGCACAGAGCTTTTAGTTGGGCAGTGGAAGAATTTGCAGGTACTAAATGGCAGGGCTATAGCAAGGAAAGCAAGAAAGAGAAGGTGCAAGAAAATAAAGGTGAAAATAAACACCTTTTTTTACTCCTTTGACCTAATTACTTTCCTTGATCTATGAGATAAAATCTGGGATGTGCTGATATTAGTGGGAGCCTTGCCTTTTCAGCCCAGAAAGTGTTTCCCCCAAGTGAATAAAATACTCCAGTTTAGGCTTCTTCAACTCAGGGACAAACCAGGGTACGTTTGTCAGCCTGTACCATACATATTATCTCCCTACTTGAATTTCTTCCACTGTCTTTGATTACATCCCAGCAATCTTGTGATCTCTTACTGCAGGACAGTCAAATTGTGCAGCAGCTTCCCCATGAATCCTGGGGCATGGAAGCAGGTTTGAAGAGGGGAAATATGGCTGAGGTGAAATTTGCTCCCTCCTAGAAGTCATTAGCTGTAATTCTGTTGATTTGAGCAGCAGGACATACCCTGGAGCAATGTGATCTTTTCCCATGAGGACCCAGCCCAGGTGACACAATCAACTCTGTGCCTCCCCAGTTTGACACATTTAACTCCAGCTTTTCAGGAGTGTTCTGACAGTGTTTATGACCCAGCTTCTGTAACAGTGTCTCATGTGATGCTCACTGATTAAGGGGCCCCGTGTGTAAAGATGAGGGTTCTTTGCTGATGCAGAGAACCACACCACAAATGCTTTTGGCAAAGGAAAATGAAGCTGAAGAGGAATGAGGGCATGGTAGCTCTCCTTGCCAAAGTTAAGGCTGTCCAGTTGTATGCTTCTGGTAAATATTCTGATTGAAATGGGTACCTTTTTCAATGGACCTCCTCCATCAGTTCAGAGTCAGCATCTGCCCCAAAGAAATTATTTGGAAAGATGATCTTTTCAAGTTCTTTCTCATCTTTCTCTTTCTTTTCTTCAAAATACGGTCTTTTCCCTTCAGATTACTTAAAGTGAATTAAAATAAGGCTTAACAAATTCTGAGCAAAAAGCTCTTCTCCTAAAGTGCAGAAAAGCCAGGAGCAGCATAGCTCTGAGACTCCTTTTCTCCTTTCTGGTGCGAGGAGCATCAGGCCATTCTGAAGTTTGTTCATCTGTCTCGTGCCAAAGAATATCAGCCATGAAAGGTTTCTGTATAACTTGAAAAGAAAATTTGTCTCCTTCCAGCTCAAGTTTGAGAGAGACTGTTTCAGACTTGTGTTGCAGAGCTGGAGGGACAATCCATGGAAAGCTATTCCACTCCAGCTTTTTTCACAGGAGCAGGAAGGGGTGAGGGCTCAGCTCGGGAGGAACTTCCTGTCTTTGCTTGCCTGTCCAACAACTTTACTGATATCACTGGCCCAAGACCCTGTGCAAAGCCCCTGTTTCAAAAATCTGACTAATTCAAGGATAATTATCCAGGGAGAATTTTATGAAATCATATTGGAATAACTCCATTATCCCTTAGTTCACCAATTTTCCCATGTCAACAGATGGGTTTGTTGAGCCTGCAGAATTCCTTTGTGCCCTTAGCAGATCATGATAATCCTCTCAATTTATCCTGTGTGATAAACCCTCCCCAGTTAGAAGGGAGGCAGGCAGCAGGACAAATCCATCTACATCTGGTGGCTGCATGGGCTCCAGCACCACAGCATCTGAAAACCTTGTCCTTGCAAGGAAGGGCGCTTCCGTTTCACAGCTGGGAAGCTGGGACATGTGGAGTCTTTTAAAATCTTGTTAAACGCCCATCAGTGTTTCTGGGGAGTGAACAGCATTAAAGACACGCTGCTCCTGGGGTCTAGGGCTCCTCTGGCCCCAGCCTGGCTACCTATGCCCTTTCCACACCCTCCAGACAAGGAAAAACAAAACCCCATGGTGGTAGTTCCCTTCTGCCTCGGTGCTTCACATGTTTTAGATCCTGAAATCTTAATCCCACAGGAGGAGCAAGGATGGGTTTGGAGTTAAGGAAAGATAGATGGACAGTGTGGGAGGTCCTCTGTCTGTGCTGGTTCTCCTGCTCCAGGGTGGGGTGGAAGGAGTTCCTTGTGCCAGGCTTTTGCAGAGATGTCTCTCAGTCAAGGAGCAGGTGAAAAGGGGCAATTTTGGACAGATCATGTGAAATGTGAGCAACTGGGATGGGTGCTTATTGTGCCTTACAGTGTGTGGTAAAGGAGCAGCCTGGCATTTTGGAGGAACACACTGATAGGCAGAGTGTCTTTTCATTTTGTTATGCTGACAAAGAAGCTCCATGAAGGTGTGATTTACTGCTCAAATACCCATTCTGAACTGGATGTAACAGACTACAAGTGCATCTAATGACTAATACACCAATTAAAGAGACACATTTTATATTACACTGAAGAATTTTACCTTTTCAAGGTTGATAGGCAGCAATTAAATAATCTGTCCAGTTCACAGCTGCATTAAATTCATAAGCACAAAAAAATTTACAGCTGAACAGTCAGCAGAGCTATTCACTCCTGTTCACATGCCGTCTTTTTCTTTTCAGTTTGGTTTTGAGGCCTCTTCCTGGGGTCCCTGATGCACAGAGTGTGCTCACACTGCTGACAGGGAGCACCTTGTTCAGGCTCAGCTCTTCCCTCTTGCCTTTCGTACCACCAACCCAGGGTTGTCTTCATAAGTGTGTTGCTATCCTTGTCCTAAAACTGAGGAGAGTCTGGCTTAAGATTTTTTTTCATGCTTCCTTTCCAGGAGAACTACAACTCTGAGTGCGAGTTCGTGGAGAGGATCCACGAGCTGGGTTACAACACCTACGCCTCCCGTCTCTACCGGACTGTCCCCAGCAGGGCCGGCACCAAGCGCAAAGCCAGCGCGGAGAGACTCTGGTACGTCTCAATCAATGGCAAAGGACGACCCAGGAGGGGCTTTAAAACCCGCAGGACACAGAAATCCTCTCTCTTTCTGCCCAGAGTGCTGGATAACAAAGACCATGAGATGGTCCGGCTGTTCCACATGAACGCGAAGTACCGGGAGAGTCTCCTGAAGGCCCCGAGCAAGAACCAGCGCAGAAGGAGAGGACACTGACGGGGCGGGGGGAGCTCATGTTGGGGGTGGGGGGGATTGAGAGCCTTCAAAATGCTACCAGAAAAACTGACAGCTGTGGTTGTACGAGAGGCATTACCACAGACAGGTTTATACACCGTGTACTATAACCGAAAACCACGTCGCTTGCCCTTAGCTATTGTAGGGTTGTTACCTGTGGGGAAAGAGATGGGGGATAAACTGAGGCACATTCAAAGGTAAATTAGCTGGATGTAATAACTTTGTCAATGACTTTCATGTTTCCTTTTCTTTAAAAAAAAAAAGAAAAAAAATGATTTCAAGTATTTTCATTCTAATTTGCCATAGGCTATAATCTCAGTGATGTTGCCTTCCCAGACCAGCGTTAAATGGATATTTAACACTTACCAAACTTATGTCCACAGAGAAGGTATAGCACTTTCATGGCTCTTCGGCCATAAGAGGCTACATTCTTATTTTTGCATAACGCAGGAGTTAGAAAACTGGCTGTTTGTTTCTTTTCTTTTACATATATTTATTTTTGTTTTATGACAAGCCATTATCAATTATACTTTTTCCAAGACTGTCCAAGAAAAGTAAGATTGTCAGCATCTTCAACCACTTCAATAGACCTACCCATTACCAGATTATCCTTGATTTTGTTAAACTAAAACTCCAAGATGCCTGACCTTGTCATTTAAATAAATGAATGTTGGTAAAGTGGCATTTGCATCAGTCAGGCTTTGGCAGTATAAATCTGTTTACCAACAGATGAATCCTGTTCTCTCAGAACAGGACTCAAATGTGATGTGAAAGAGAGTAGGTTTGGCTTAGATATTGAGGAGGAATTGTTCCTTGTGAGGGTGGTGGGGCCCTGGCACAGGCTGCCCAGAGAAGCTGTGGAAGCCCCATCCTTGGAAGTGTCCAAGGCCAGGCTGGACAGGGCTTGGAGCAATCTGGAATAGTGGAAGGTGTCCCTGCCCATGGCAGGGGGTGGAATGGGATGAGATTTAAGGTCCCTTCCAACCCAAACCATTCCATGCTTCTATGATTTTTCTACTGTGATTCTGGAAGTTAACTTCTGCAAAGCTGAGGGGAATCCCCATCACAGATTCAATTATGTGCAAGGGATTAAGCTTTAAACATTTTTCTTGACATCCAGGAGATGACAGAATAGCACAAAGATTGAGATGTGCTTGAGAAGCACAAATAATGGTCATTTCAGTGGGGTTTGGCCTTGTTGGGGTCCTGTTGGGCCTTGTTGAAAGGCCTTGTCTTGAAAGGCTTTGTTGGGCCTTTCAGTGGGATTTGGCTCTTCATTTCCCAGAATTAGGCCCTGATAGTGGAGAGCTGGCAAAAAGAAAGACTGCACTGAAATAAACATCCATCTGAATTAACCAAAAGATCTGTAAGTTAAATCTGGCATTACACAGAAACAGACAGGTGTGAATACCATTCCAGGTCATATTGAGAAAAAAAGTCTTCTTTTGGGCTGCTTTTTAATATGCCCATTTAAATGTGCTCATTTAAAACTAGGTGGTGAAAAATCTGCTCACCAGGAGGTGAAATCTGTGAGAGAGAGATGTAAGATGAGTTCACAGAATGAGCTGACCAAGCTTAGGTTTAGCACTGCTTACATCCCTAAAAGGTAAAAACAGAAAGGTTTTATAAATAATGTGTTCCATTCCTTCCACCTTCAGGTCTTTTCTGTTATATTCTAACAAAGAAGGAAATCATGTTTCAGTAAGAAAGTCAAAATTCCTTGATTCAGTTCTTCATTATGCTGAAATAATGTAAAAAGACCCTTAAATGTCGTACATTAAATAATGGTTTAAGGAAGAATAGGTTTAAGGAAGAGTACTGAAAACCATGGCCCACGTTCCAAAATTTTCCTTAATATTAATTAATATTTCCCAAAATAACCAAAAATAGTGATGGGATCTTCACAGAGTTAATCAGGCAGCCTCATGTCAGGAGCCACTGTGCAAAGAGGAAACAGAGAGACTGAAAAAGAAACAGAAGAATTCAGGCTTTCTGTTTGTTCACAAACAGAAAACTGTTTGTTGTTTCTGTTTTCTGTTGTTCTGTTTGTTCTGTTTGTCCTGACAACCACACAGGGCCCAAACTGCTGCAGGCTCCAAGGAGCCTTCTGAAAGTTGGTTGTGTCAGGGAAGAAAACTAAGTTTTGCCTCCTGGGCATCAGGGCTGTTTTGGGGACACACTGTTGGGTCTGGCAATCTCAATTCCCAGTTTTCCCCCTATCTCAATTCCCAGTTTCACTTCCCACTAGAGGTGGGAGATGACTGGGCAGGAAGGGGGGATGCAGGGAGCCCTCCCAGCCCAGGAACAAAATGCAAGGGAAGGAAAGCGTCAGCAAGCCCAACTGGCAAGGGAAGACCACATGCAGATGAAGGCTGAGAGAGACTGTTTCCCTCATGCCTAATTTTGAAATAAATAAATTAAAAATATTTATTTTGACTGCTTTCAGATTTACTTCACCTCAACTTTTAACAAAACCAAGACCCATTCTCAGCTTTGTGTCCCCTAAAATTGCTGTCGTAAATTTAATGACTACTGATTGCTTCAGGTATTTTTGATACAGACATGATGGTCTGAAGAAAATGAATAAACTCCTGTTTCCCAGGACACAAAGATGCATCTTCACCCCTGCTCCAAGTCCATTTCCTATCAAACATTTGCCCTTCATTCCCAGCCTCTCTCAAGGGCAAGTTTTTTTTGTGCTGGCTGTATCCCTTGCTTTGCTGCACCTCTGTTGTTATTGATTTTTCCTCTTGTTCTTTTCTCCTGCCTCTCTTTTCCAGATGGCCCAGCTCCCTACCATAAAGGATCAGCAGGTAACTGCTGTGGGTGATAGAGGAATATCACTAATTACAAAACACCTGCTTGTTCCAGCATTCGTTTAGAGCTGTATTTCATGCTTGTAGAAATATTGTTTTAAGTACTTTCCCATAGGAAATCACAATGAAGTTAAGCTTAACACATTAATTTAATTCTTATTTCAGTGTTAGTTTTTTGTCCCAACAAAGCCTAAAATACTAGCACTGAAAAAGAAAGGAGAAGGGAGACAAAAGAAAAAAAAATTAACTCATTGGACACAATGGTACTTTAACTACTGTAGGTAAGTGATGATTTTCACATCAACCTAAAATAATTTCATCCACATTCTTAGGATTTTTCTTTGCTTGGTCTCATTGCAGCAATTCAAAGGAGATAGCTTTGGGATTTGTCTTCTTTTTTTTTTTTTTTTTCTATCTTTTAAGAAACATTAATGTTCTTGTTGAAATGCTTTTCATTGCAGACATTCATAGCTTAATATTCTTTTAGCAACCTTGAATTCCACAGTTCTCAGCCACTGACAGGCTGAAATCCTATTCATGATAATGATCCCAGTTGTATTCTATATCCCACTTTATTTATTTGGACGAGAACCATAGGGGATGCCTTACAGGAGGAAGTAGATTTGAGCTATTTTCTCCTTAGGATTGAAACATCAAGATGTATCTCCTAACTTAAAAGTTCCTTGAGTGAATCTATACCTTTCTGTGGTACAGGCTGTTATCAGGACCTTTCCCTTTTGTGTTTATTTGAGGGAGATGTAAATCTTACCCCTTCGGGGGTTCCAGAGTTTCTGCTAACTTCACAAACTCTAGAGCACAAAGCCACTGCTGTTCTCACCCTGGAGCCAGGAGAGGATGCTCACCACAAATTCATTGCCTTCTCCCGGGCTATCTGCTCTAGATGACCCTCCTTGAGGAGAGGGCTAGGACCAGATGCTCTCCAGGGCTCCCATCCATCAACCTGTCTGTGATTCAGGGATTAGCAGCACTTAATTCAAACTGGTTATTAGTTTGCCCTCCCTTTTGGATGTTCAGATTCCTGCTGTGCATTTTGGAGTCCAGTTCCGTCTCCCAACCCCTCCAATTTCTCTCCATTCATAAATGTTGCTCAATTTGGGATCAGTAGTTCTCCAGGCCACTCCAACAATCTGGTGTACTATCTGTTCTCTCCCTTAAAATCACTTATTGCACATTCAGTAAAGTTGCCCAGTTGGCAGGTATGAACAAGAATTGAGCAGCTGGTGTACTTCCAAAAATTATCTTTTCAGGTTGCTCTTCTGCACCATCTCTTTCCCACACTCCACAAGGTACCTTTTCTTCATCTCCTTCACCTCCTCCCCATGCAGAAGTCTTCCATTGGTGCCATTTCTAGCACTTATAGAACCATTTTCTCACAGTTTTGTGCTTTTAAAAAACATTGTTCTGTAGGAATTGTACAAATTATGCAAATATTTTCTTTTTTACTTTCCCAATTACTGATACATTACTTGAACTGGGCTTGAATGTCATTGTCTTTTCATGAGACAGAGGACAGTGAATTGAGGGGTTTTGACAAAGTTTTCATTTACTTGCTTCCAGACAGAAGACACACAGCCTGATCTGTGACTTCTTGATTTATATGTGGAGCAGAATTTTTAGTTCCTTTAGTCCTTGCTTTAGCCCATCATAGCTCTGTTCCCCAATCTCATAAAAAATATCCTGGTCTTGGTGATTGTGTTGGGGTTTCTGTGGCTTCCTCGTCCTAAAAAGCAAGAGTTGTGCTTGACACATGAATAGCTCCCCCTATGTCAAATAACTAAGTCACAAGGCAGGAATTGTTTCCAAATTTACTCACACCTTTTTTTCTCCTCTTTCTAAGCATGGATTTTCCTTCTCTTTGAGCACCCTGAGATTATATTCTGGTAATTCTGTGATATTTCTGGCTCTTTGTTGCACCACTTTATAGAGGTCTGATATTCATTTCTGCAAGCCCTTCTCCTGTTTCCTGTTTGCCTCAGCAAGAACAGCAATGAACTTCGTTTGTATTTGGAAACTGCTTCACAGTTATTCCCTCAGCATTTAGAAGAGGGCCTGGTGACATTTCTCAAGGTAATCTTATTTAATTACAAAGAATGTACAAAATCTGTTTTTCTCAGTCACCACAAGCATGAAAATAATGCTAGAGAGGATGTTTTGTTCTTACTCTTTAATGGCACTAACCAGCCCCAATTTTGTGAGCTCTTGGATTTCCTGCTTTACTTCCTGACGTTTCCACTTTCTTCTCTGCTTTTCTTCCACAGATGCACAACCCTCTGGAAAACAATAGGCAAAGAAATCCCTTTGGCCACACGTGTCTTCCCTTTGGATACTTGCTGCTTTACTTCCTGACGTTTCCACTTTCTTCTCTGCTTTTCTTCCACAGATGCACAACCCTCTGGAAAACAATAGGCAAAGAAATCCCTTTGGCCACACGTGTCTTCCCTTTGGATACTTGCATGGGCCTGGTGTTGGAATGGGGCTGGTGTTAGTTCAACTATTCACTTGACAAGGTTTAAGTGTTTCTTATAATTGTCTGAATCGAGGATGTGGTTACACCCCCAGCTTTCAGAAGGTTTTCTCCCATCCAG
>WAAG01201993.1:13305-34202 GCA_013390105.1 Tichodroma muraria
CTGGAATTGAAATGCTTCAATATCAATTTCAGTATTAATTACCAATGACACGCTGAAGGCCTTGTAAAGAGAGGCATTCAGTTAGGACATTTTATGCACTGTTGATGTGCAGAATTGTTTTCTAAGAACCAAAGGATACCAGCTTATTACCCTGCCGAAAAGATTTTGATAGGAACTGCTGAGATCTGTCTTATCAAAACAATACTCTGTGCACAGAGGGACCTTACTGACAGCTCTTCTTCTTCTCCTTCTTGGAATGCAAAACATTTTCCTTGGTAATAAATATAGTATCTTTCTACTGGCTGCAAAAGAAGTATCTTTTAGCAAGAAAATATACCGGCAAAGAAGCCTTTCCAGCCCAAACTATTCCATGGTTCTCTGTGGAGAGGTAAGGCAGAGGGGAAGGATGTTAACCTGTCAAAAACAGGACCCTGCAAAGGGTATCTTCCGATGAGTCAGATCCTGGCAGACGTTCCTGCATCTTCTGGAGCTGAAAAGTGGATGTGAAATGTCCCCAACCACCCCTCCATTGCTTCTGGTCTCCTCTGCTGTATAGTCCTTCAGGACTGAAGAATTATTGTTTTTCCTCTGTTCTGTTCCTGTTAATCTGTTAATGACGTTAATCTCTGTTCATGTTCATCTGTTAATGACATTTTTAAAAATGAACATGGATTCCTAGCTGCTGCTATGGGCATTTTTCCAAGCAGTGAATTCCTTGATTTGTCCCCAGGAAAACTTAGCTGCAGGTGTGGAGATGAGCAACATGAGGGAGGTCCCCTTCTCTGTGGTTGTTTCTCATGTTTTTTGCTTGCTGGCACATAGCCTGGGAGGCACCTGGGATGGGAGATGGATGTTCTCACCCACACCCATGATGTGGACACAACCCTTAAACACAAACTGACCCAAGGAAGGAAATATTGCCAGCTGCAGCTGTCCCTTTTTCATTGAGGCCATGAAGATGACAGCAAAAAGAAGTGACCAGCTTCTAAAATATGAACAAATTGGACCCCAAAATACTTCATTAATAAAAGCAGATGCAAAAGTCTCTAGGTGTAAAAATTTGACTTATTTTTCTCCAATTTTAGGCCAAAATAATTATTTATATTTTTTTTGTAAGCAGAAGGTGCCTTGGTTTTTTGGATGTGCTCAGGAAAAAGCACAGCCCATAAGAATGATGTTGGAAAAGTTTATTTCAGAAGCATGGAATAGCAAAGCAGAGGGAAAAAGAGAGTGAGAATACATATGAAACCTTAGGGAAATTTTGGAAACTTGTTCTCCTGTGAGAACTAAGTAATGAAACAAAACTGAATACCTTGGATAGGGTAGCAGTCCTTTAGTCCACATATCTGCCTCCTCTTCTATTAAAGATTTGCTCTCTTCCTCCTTGGATTTTCAGAGGTGAAATGCTTTTCATAGAGAGAAAATGTATTGAACTGATTGATCTTTATTTCTTTTTAAAGCTATCTTAAACAGCCCTTTGAAGTTTGCAAGTTCAAATGTCTCCTGTTTCCTTTCGGAAGGTTTGAAGGATTTGGGAAGGTGAACAAGCAGATCTATAATTAAAGAGCAGTTGATGGTAACTGCCCTCCTTTGTGAGAATTCTCAGGCCACCTCCAAATTTAGATGCTTGAAGGGAACCGTCCCGTTTTAGTCCTGCAATAGTTAAGATGCCACCACTGCATAGCAGAAGGGAAGAAGCCTTTCTAAAATCCAGGGAACATTCCCTTTTTGGCCACAAAACATCAGGGTTTTGTTCAAGGCCTTCACTTTACAGGTTAAAGTATTAATTTTTTTCCCCACAGTATCAATCCTAACTGCTGTGGTGCCTTTATTGCTGAAATATGTGGATTTGAAGAACAGTGAGAACTGCAAGGAGAATTTAGAGGCATCCTGGTGCTAATGTAAATGTAAGAAACACAGGACAGTGGGGGTGGCTGCAGAGCTCCTGGAGGACCCAGCCCCTGTGGGATGTGCAGTTCTACCGGCTTGGAAATATCTCGGGCACCAGCTGCTTGATTTGCAAATTTTTGTCTTAAAAGAAAGAAAACTAGGTCTGATAGTATCAAAATATCACAAGATTTCACACTTCGAGCCAAATGTCTGCTTCATTAGGAAATACCTTTTTTCTTTCATTTGGAAATAATCTTCTGTTAGAAGTACTTCGTGTAGGTTTGGTTATTCTGTCCAATAATACACCATACGTGATAACCAGCAAATAGTTTGTCTTAAATCAATACTTACCTTTAGAAATTCCTCCTTGCATGGATTTTGGAGGGAGAAATGGGCACATTCACCAAGTGTGACCAGAATTTAGTGCCTTTAGATGCTTCATTAAGAAAGAATTGATAGCAAGTCACGGCTCCACCTTCCTTTTGTGTTTCTATGAGGAAAAGCCACACAAATGTTACTTCATGGAGCCTGAAATGAGCTAGTCTGAAAGAAGCCCCCCGAGACAGTGTCACCAGAGGATAGGTGACACTGCTGGGCGCAGCATAGCTGTGGTGTGACCCTGTGTGCCTGCTTTACACTGCAGACATCGGAGGCTCACAGGCATGTGTTGCTCAGACCCTGAAACCAACTGAAAATTATTTTAAATCCTTGGACATTTTTTAGTGGCAACATGGGTCTAAAACTACAGCAACAGAAACTGAGGTTATTTGTGTCCCATAGCCTGTCTGCTCTGAGTATCTGTTACCCATTTTCAGTAGTGCATACGGAAAGAAAGCCCTCAGGATCAGATTAACTCTTTCTTTCCCCAGTTCTGAATGAAGAATGAAGCTGTATTTCAAATGTTTTACTGGAAATGTGTTCAAAAATAGCCACAAAACCCTGAGATTCTCTATTGTCTTTCCAGAAGGGGACCAGGATGCTAAAAGAAAGCTCTTCAGAATTGAGTCAGAGAGGTCTAACAAGACCTTGGAGAGGTTAGACAAGAGTTTACTTTCTTGATAAATCTTGGAGACAATCTAGATTATGTTCCATGTAGAGAGCATGATGGTTAAACAAAGGAATAATTATTCTTTATTTTAGAAACCAGTGAAGTATTTGGTAAAAAAGCTAAAGGAAAACTGAAAGACACTTTGTGCCTCTCTTCCATGCCACATTGGTAAAACAGAATCAGAAAGGAAACATGCACAGGTAAAAATGCAAAGAGAGAGAAGAAAAGTACTCTTACTACTTGAGCTGCTCTTGTGGGGCCATTTTCTCCATGAGACTCTCCATGAGACATTTCCTCCATCAGGAGGAAAACAAAGAAAAGAAGCAGATGCAGGTGAGGAAGAAAAAGGAGAATCAGTTCAGAAAACTGTCCTGGGGAGCCCTGGCAGGTAAAGGCCAGTGGGTTTTTGTTCTGCACACACTTGCAGGACTAAAGCATTGTATCTGAGACAAACAAAATGCATATTTTTACACCAATGACATCATCCTCTTGTCAGTGTGACACTTTGATTTCACCTATTTGTGAAACAAACCCATACTTTCTATTTGGCCAGACAGTGGTGGCAAAACGGGGATGTGTTTAATGGATGCAAACCTGTGTTTTCAGCTTTGGGGCCACGTGTGTGCTTGGAGGCACCACAGGGAGGGAAGTTCAAGTTATCCCAGGGAACACTGGGATGAGGCTCTTGGAGCCCATCATGGCAGCCTGGGCAGGAGCCCCAGGGCAGTCCTGCAAGTGCTGGAGGGAGCACAGCTGGCACAGATCAGCACAGGCTCCACGTGTGCTGGTGAGGAACGAAAATAAACCAAAATAAACCAAAGGCTAAGCCAAGAAAAAGGCTGCTCCCATCCCCACTGGGTACTGTGACTGTGCAGGAGTTGGGGCAGTAGAACCAGGATTGCATTTCAGGAACTGGCTCAGCTCTACAACCCCACTGTATTTCATCTGCTCTTCAACCTTAGTGGTAGCACAAGGCAGCATTTTCAAATAATCCTGCATTTCAGAGAGGAGGTTCTCTTGCTCCTGCAAAGATACTAACCTGCCAGCGGTTCCAGGACTACTGGGGCAATGTGAGATTTCTTTCTCCTTTTCGCTTCCAACAAAAGCAAAGGTAGGTCTCTCCCTTTCTGAGCGATTTTTGTGCAAATCTTTGCATAGCTTCAGTACACTTGTGAGAGGGGAAATGGTTTTGAGCCAACTGAATTAATTGCAAATTGATTTAATGGATTCAGCCACTGAATCTGAGTAACCAGGGTTTTGAATAACTGAGATACTTTTCAGTGTAAGCAATAAATGCCAGGGATAGAACTGTATTATAGGCAACAGCGACTATGACTGAGCTTTGGATAATCAAGATTCTACTTTGTATCATGTATACTTTGGCAGCAGCTGATTCCAGTAGGAATAAGAAAGCAAGAACATGTGCAAACTGCAGCATGACACTATCACTGTGACCTTGTCAACAACTTCAAGGTCATCATTAGAAAATCCTTCAGCTTTTTTTTTTTTTTTTTTTTTTTTTTGCCTGGTTACATGTGGGTTGTTAAGATTTATTACAATCATTGCTAGAGAACACCTGCTAAATGTCAAAAGATTCCTGGGAATCTTCAAGTGTTTTGCTAATGCAAAACTGCACCTTTTTGCACAGCTTTTGAGAATCCAGCCTGATGGAATACAGTCCAGTCTTCACTGACTCAGGGTATTTTATGATTCTGATTGTATGATTTGATCATGCCCTAAAGCAGAAGCATAACCACGAGTGGTATTCAAACATATTTGCCCTCCAGACAAATTTACCCCTGTCTAATATGATCCATTTTTGTTTCCTGGGATTCCTGATACATTTCATACTTTGAGTAAGGACCAGATCCTTGGCTGAAGTCAGCTGGCATTGCTGTAATGGCTTTGCTGAAGCTGATCACTTAATCAGGTGCCTAAACGCTGTCTAAATATATTGGGAAAAATTAAATTTGACTTGTGAAATTTACCTTAAGCAAACATGGAGAAAGAACCTTAAGTTCAAGTCTCTAGAGGTTTTTACTGAAAGTCACCAAGTGTCTCCTTTGGCTGCACCACAGAGTACCTCCCCTACATCACCCTTTTATTTTCAGCTGAGCAATTCTCTTTTTCTTTCTTTCTTTTTTTTTTTTCTTTCCCTGAGCAATGAAACTCTGTCTTCTTTTCAAGACTAATATATGGCCCCTGAGTGAAGGCAAGGCTGTGATTCAAATCAAGGGTTCTGTTGACATTATAATCCTTAGGAGCACAGCTGGAGCATTTCATGAACGGTAGCAAAGACCCTCCATTGATTTACTGCCTTGGTATTCCATCAGGAGTCCATGTTCTGTGTCGTTGGCTGCAACACACAAAAAATAACTCGGTGAACTTCTAATTAAGGCATTTAGCTCCTTGCCCATCTTGTAAGAAAGGAGCTGTGCTATATGTGAGATGCTGCTGCTGGTTTTATGGATTCTGCCCTATTTTTATAGCAGGAGGGCTTCAGGCCCTAAGAAGGTCCTGCGGGCTATAAACAGGGTAAACACTGAAGTTGCTCCCTGACCCTTCCAGCAGTGTGGGATGGCAGGAATTTTCTGTCTCCCCCAAGATCTCTCCAAGCTCCTTTTCGTCCCAGTTTTACAGAAACCTTTCCCAGCCTCATCATTCCTCCAGCAGAGAAATACTCATCACGGCGAAACAGGGACCCACAACTCTGCTTCTGGGCATAGAATAAACCCTTCCCTTCCCGCAGGGCCAGTCCCCAGGCGCAGCATGCACGAGAGCAATTTGGGAGCCGTGCTCTTTCTCGTCTCGCCCCTCGTTCCCAGGCAGAGCCCGGCCGTGCTGCCAGCCCCCACTGACCTGAAGATGAGAGTTCCCTAGATTGTTTCCAGCTTGCACCGCTAGCCCCGCTGAATGAATAGCCCCGGCAGTATTTTTGGGGTGGTGACTCACCACAAAGTCATGAATGGCCCCTTAAGAGACCATCAAAAGCCCCCTGGTAAAAGGTTTTTGTTGTCCTAAGCTCCAGCACGGTTTTCTCAGTTCATTGTCCAAGCAGAGTCGGGACTCAAAAGGCAGCAGGGAAGAGATGCAGCTCCTGATCTGACACCATTCCTGGTTATCCCAGTCTACAGCAACAGCCAGAAAAGTCTTCCCAGTCATTGCAGGGGTTGCCAAGGTGCCAGCCAAGACCTCCACTTGCTCACCTGCCTGCTAATTCCACTGTTACTTCAGGCAGATAAATGCCATGGAAATGCCAGGGTTTAGGGATAAAGGTATCTTGTCAGATCTGGTATCAAGTGTGTTGGTCATATTATCTTTTTTAACCTTTAGGAAGTCCTTCATAAACTTTATTGATCCTCTCAAAAATAACATCAAGTTGCCAGGGGCTGTTATCACAGCTCCTTGCAACTCCAAGTGAGATGAGATTCAATGACTTGGGCGGACCAGAGGAAAATTGGCGATGATGCATGGTCTGGATTCAAAAAAGGGCTCAGAACAGCTGTAAATTCTAGAGTTGTGAGTGTTATTTTGGACAGAAAGACAGCTGTGAAAAGGAAAAATGGCCTATGTCCATTTTTTGGTCTGAATGCGTGGCAGGAGACACAGTGCTTTAGTAGAAAGTTCCCTTTTTACCTTTCTCCATCTCTAACATTTGTGTTCTTCAGGCACCTTCACTGGGCTTCAAGCCTTGGTAGCATCTGCATTTCAAACCTTCCGTCTTTTACTGAGCAGAGGTGCAGCTGGTCAGAGCTCTGCTAAAGCCACTCATTCAAGGTCTGCCCAGAGGCCTGCTGGCACATCCAAGAGCTCAGTGACACAAGTCCTGCTGAATAATTCTTTGCAGGGCCCATCAGTGTTTTATCCGACTCGCATTTTTGGGACTGGGGCTCCAGGAGGTGGATCATGGCAATAGGAAAATTGTTCTGGAATTGCCTTCCCGTGAGCAAGGCTGGGTCCCACCTCATTAGCAATCCCTCCCTGGAGGTGATCCCCCAACAACATCTTCTCAAAAGTGGGCCATTAGAGACAAGAAATGAGTCGAAGGAAAGCTCAAGACAAAATTTTTGAGCCTGGAAATCTCACAGGGTGAACCAGAACAGATCTCTCCTGAACCACTTTCAGCGTTGCAGGGTGATGGAGCAGGTTTGAACCCTGCTAGATGCACAATTCTCCTGACAGAATTTCCCAGTTTGACTTCCCAGGGTGGCCCTGTATGCTGGGAGAAGCTAGAAAAGTCTCTGGCAACACCAGGCAGAACCGTAAGAACAAAATTCTGTGTGTTTGTGGGCTTGTTGCAATAATTTTATCCCTGTAAATTTGTTGTGAACAGCTGGGTGGAGAGAGTGGCTAAGGACAGAAAGGCTGGGTTGCTGCTTCATGATCTAGCTGAAAACCTCTCTCAAGAACTGCTCCGTACATTCCTTCTGCAAATGTTTAGCTGTGGTTTCTATCACAGGCATGAAGAGGAAGAACTCTTACCCTAGCTCACTTTCAGAACAACAGAAAGTTTTCTAGTCCATGTATGGCTAAGGACTAAGTGCAATGAAGCCATGAAGCATTCCAATTATTGCTTCTTCGGAGGATTATCTCAACATTGTTCTTGTCCAACAAACTACTCCATGGTATGCATTTCTCTTAGAGCCCTGATTCCAATTTAGTGAAAAAAGTGGTGAAAAAACCCCAGGATCTGATATTAGCAAAATAAAGCCATGTAAAATAAAGAGAGTGTGAGGTTTATGACTGCTTATTTGGTGGGGCTGGGGTTATCCAATGGGAGAAATACTACCAAAATCCAGTGAGATATGGTTACCAGACAGGAATCCCAAGAGATTCTGTTACCACGCAGGAATCCCATGAGACAGTATTATCAAGAAGGAATCTGTAGTATTCAGTTCACCACAAGGCAGTAATATTAGATTTTTAGAATTAAATCCTGTGGTATCTTGTTTTATAAGAGTTGGCATAGGAGGAACAGAGGAAAATGCAATGGAAGAAAGAAGCCTCCCTGGAACCTGAGCTGGGAGCCTTAACTGTTACACTGATTTCCAGCTGAAATAAAACATCACAATTTTTTCCTCATGGTCCAGAGATATTTTTTATGCCACATGTTATAAATAATTTATTAGTGAAATATATTTAATTTTTTGCAAACTACAGATTCAAACATTAAAATGCAAAGGCGTGAACACCGACATGACTATTTTTGATTGGAATAAATATCTTCTGGATTTATTTATTTGTAATGGGTTTACTTTTGCCATGAGCAGCACTGTTCTGTTAAAAATGTGTGAAATGGCTGTTTTACATCAGCATCAACAAGCTTGTGAGCTGTTCAGAGCAGTGTCTTACACTGCAGGATTTTGGGATGCCTCATGCCATGTCTGCAGCTTTTGAACAACACAGAAATGTTAGAGAATTGTTTTCCTCAGTAACTTTTTTTTTTTTTTTTTTTTTTTTGCAGTGGCACAAGAAGGTACTGGACATTTGTTTTAAGAAGACCTGATTTAATTTCAGCCTCTCTCAGGAGTTTGGCCACGTCTGTGAGCTGTGAGAGCCTTCTGGCAGGGATGGAGAGTCTTCTCAGAAAGCTGTTGCCAAGATGGCCAAAGGAGGAGACCAAGGCTTGCTGTTTTCACCTGATCACAACAGGTAATTCTGAATGCTCATCATCTTTTAAAAAAATGTACCATTTTGCCTGCCTGTATCATGGTACATCTGTATCAGTATTTAATCAGATAAAATCTGGTCAAGGACAGAAGTCCCTTCAACGTTAAGAGTTTAGTGTGAATAGACAGATCAATTTTGTGATTAGCCTGAATAAAGGCTGAGTATGTGTTAAATTAGGACCTAAAACCAAATTCTAGTTGTACTTTTAATTCATCTGTATTTCTAAGTAAGTCCTTTCAGAGAGAGATCTCTGTGTTTTGCAGGTGAAGGACACACAGCGGGTCACAAACTCACACGGCTCCACACAAAGTCACAAACCTGTCAGGATGCTTCATCTCTCCAAACCTTTTTGATTTTATGGAAAAGCAAGACAGAAAAAGGCAGGACTTTGGGTGAGAAGTGAGAAGTGAAACCCTTCGAAAAGAGCATTGCTGAAACATGCTGGGAAATTTTAAAAAGGAAAAGCCAACAAACGTGAGTGCCGTGTATTGAGACCGAAAGCCGTGAAGCTCCCTTGCAGGTCCTTGTGGCTCCTTGGATGCAGTCCTTGGCGTGACACATGGCCCTGCACCCTCCTGGCTGTGCTGGCAACACAGGTGTCACCCGTGGGACACTGCCAGGTATTCCCGGGGCTCTTTGAAGCTGCGGAAGGGCTTGTCCCTGGCATTCAGCTGTGCTCACAACAAGCCAAGGAGAAAGAAAGGGAGGTGGCAGGAAGGAATATAAAACTCAAGAGGCATTAGCCTGTTTGCTGTGTTTGAGAATACATCTGCTTGAGTGCCTGTGAACAAGAAAGCGGGTGCAGCTGAATGGCAGGCTTAAGGAAAAGTCAGTTCAGCTTCAGAAGAGGGTGCACAAACACTGATCAGATCTTAGCCCTAAAAGACATAATCAAACAATGCTGGGAGCATGGAAGACCTCTGAATGTGCTAAGTGGACCATTAGAAAACACAACACCTATATGGGGATGTTGGTGGCACAGAGGTACGAGGAAGATTACACAGAGAGATTACTGGTGATGACAGATGGAGAAGTTACTGGACCCACACTTAGAGAGATGCAAATCACAACCCCTGGTGCTTTTGTGATAAGGATTTCAACCCTAGGTAATGGTTTGGGACCATTAGTTCACATACCGTGGCTTTACCGGTGGTGGATGCTAATGGATTGCAGCCCTGGGGACAGGACGATTGCGTCACCTCACACTCCCGTGGCTGCTGAACCTCCCTCCATGGTCTCTGTGAGCAGCTGAGGGCACCCCACAGGCCTCTGCTGCACTTTTGGCTCAGTGTATGACCTGTACCTCTGCCCAGAGGCCTATGGAAATTTTAAGGGGGAACATAACCTTTGAATGAACGGACAATGAAATTCGTTCTCCATGTGCAGTGACCATTTATTTTCTCATGTTGCTACAAGAAGAGTCAAATGACTGAGTTTTCTTTGAAGGATTAACAAAATTAATACATTCAACATCAAGCTGAGAGCCTGGACATCGTTTCATGGATCTCTTGAGACAACCTGTCGGGGAAATCTCACCTGTATTCATGTAACATTTCACAAGGTTTGTCTCATCCTGCTTAGCTAAGTATCTTCTCCTTGATGCAACATGCTTCTATTTGCCTGTACTGCAAAGAAATAATTCTCATCTTTCTCGTTTCCTGCAAATAACCCTCACTAGTGTCAATCTCACCAGCAGCACCTCCTGTGCTTCCCTGCAACACATATTTTCAAAAGCTTGGTTTGGGAGCTGCCAGTTTTGGAAGGAGTGGTGTTTTTGCAGAGAGACTCGTTGGACTCAGGCGGTGTTTCGGAGCAGCCTCCATGGCAAGTCATAGGGTTGAGACTTGGAGCAGAAATCTGGTCCTGAGTTTGGTTTGGGATTTATTGCTCAGCAACTTGGAGCACAGCGAGTCAGCAGCTGGCTCTCTAGCCAGAACACGCCGGCAAACAGAGCAAAACTGTCATGGTAACAGTGACACAGAGCGTGCTGCAATGGCACCCCGGTCTCCGGAGGGAATTCCTAAGTAGTACCATGGTAAAAATTATGGCTAATAATAACCTTAATAGTAACTATTGCTGCTACTAATAATAGCAGTAATTATATTTATGCTGTAACAACGGCGGGATATATTTGGCTGGGATTTGGTGATTCTAAATTGCTCTTTAAATACGTATGGTACATTTCTTTTGTGACTTTTTGTTGAGGTGTTGTAGCTCCTTAGTCCATGAGCAAAGGTGTTCTGCATTTTTTTTTCCTCTATAGGTGGTGGAAATGTCATTCCCTTATCCCCAGTTGTCACAAAAAATTTAGAAATGTGTAACTTATAGTATTTTGCAAATTAAAGTAATATTTAACTTTGAGTAATACGCAACTTCGTAATAAACGACAGTGCTGGTGATACAGGAATAACACCACAGCAGGGCGTTCCCAGAAGGGAAGAAAAGAGTTCCTGAAGCCACTTTGCCAACATAATCAAATCATGATCCCTTGTATTTGGGAGCTGACACTGCAGCCTGAGTCCACGTTGAGTTGAAACCACCAGGAAAATTGAGGATGGGTTGCAAACCATCCCTCAGGCTTGGTAAAAAATAGTGGGATTTTGCTGCTGTTAAATGATAATCTACAACAGCATGTATGAGGTTTGTACCCATGGTTCTGAATTATGATTGCACATCCAAAGCTGGTACAGGAGGGAGTTTGGGGGTAGTTTTTTGGATATACACTCCTCAATTTGCCTGCTGCAGTTTAGATAAACTACTGTGATGACAGAGGGGGATGGAGAGAAACTTTCTAAGCTCTGTCAAAATATATTGTATAGCAACACTTGCCAGCACAGTTCTTCTCCCCTGTCTCCTTCATCTTCCTAATTTTTCAGCAGTGGCTCCAGCCAGTGTGAGAAAGAGCAGGGAAGTTTCAGAGGGAAAGGAAAAGATGAGGCCTGACTGTAGGTGTAACACATCCCCATGCTGTTGTAAAGGACGACACTTCTTGCCTCTTCAGTACTCCTAGTGAAAATTGTCACTGCTACCAAAAATAACATTTTATCAATTTTTTTTGGCAGCAGTTCAGTGAGGACTTCCATGAAAACAAACAGGGGAGCTCTGAGGGCTCCCTGCCTCCTGCTCACTCCAACACCTTCCACTCCCCATCCAGTGGGATTTTTCCTGGGGTCACAGTCCCTCACTCCCCAAAAAAGGGTTCTGAGCCAGGATTTCCATCCACCCTCTTAGCCTCAGGTAGAGCCCACACCAACAAACACCCACCTTCCCTGGAGTCCTTCAGCTGACAGGATCTTGAAGATTGTCAAGATGTCTCCAAGGCTGGCTCTGATTTGACAAGGAGCTCTAGTTCCCAGAGGTCCTGGCATGATGTCTCGACCATTTTCGGCTGTGCTCATTCTATAAGTCAGCCAGCAGCTGATTTTCTCCATCCTGTTTGTGATTTGATTTTGACTGAAGTCTCAGAATGTTGTTTTTTTTCCCAGAAAAATGATAATGAAAATGATAGTGATAATATGTATGGCTTTGTAGACAATAGAAATGGCACTTTACAGTAAGAACTATTTTACCATTATTATGTTAGTTCGTTTTCCAATCCAAGAAATGCTCATAAAGACTCCAGTGTTTTTCCATTTTCTGAAATCCTGCATTTGAACTTCAAGTGACAAGTAGCCTCCTACTGTGCTGGTCCAGCAGTTCTCAGGAATATAAATCTGCAAATTAAAAAGTGGAAAGGGGAGGGGAGGGAGAAAGAAAGAAGATTAATTTTGAAAATATATTTTATTTTAATGACAGAATCCTTTTTCACCCAATACTAGTATCTGAATTTAGTTTTCAAACGCTGAAATAAATGGATACTCTGAAAACTCCAGATAGATTTGTAACACCTCATTCCAGCATTACGAAATTTCATTAGGGCAGCCAAAAATGTGTGTTTCCCTGTTCCAGAGCAGTGCTAGATGGCCATGAAGACACTGAAACCAGCCCCAGTGATTTTTGCCTGACTCTTTAAATACAGAATAAATTGCATGCAGTGTGTCCCTGGCAGGTCACTGGGAGGACTGCTGGGCTCCTTTTGTGGAGGAGGGTGTGCTCCAGGGGTTATTATAAGACTCCGAGACTTTGGGGTTCGCAGGGCTTTTTCTGGCCATGTCACCGAGTGGAATATTTTGTGACTGGATATAGCACGTGGCAAATAGCACAGCAGTGACTGCACAGCACTGTCTGAATTCCCTGGGCAGGGAGCTTTCCCTTCGTTGTGTGTCATTCCCATCCCACTGTCCTGATCCCAGCAGCTCTCGTGTGCATCCTCCATTCCCACTAATATCAATAATAACGTCCGTGGAGTTTTGTATCAAAATAATCATCCTCAGTGGGTGCACTCTGACGTAAGAACAGCATCTCTGGTGAGGATCAGACTTTGTGCAGTCACAGCTTATTTTGTCTTATCCCATTATCCCAGAAAGTTACATGGAAATGAGCTCAGTGGCACCTTCCGTGCAATAATTCACCTACTATTTCAGGTGTATGCTAGAAAAGGGAAAATGTCAGGGAAAAGCTGTTGGGACGTGCTCTGCTGGGATGTGGCAGCCAAGAGGTTTTAGATGGCCATGCTGATGCACTCAGCATCTGTTGGACACACACATTCAGGAGGGACACTTGGCTGAGTTCCAGTCAACGGAGGGAATCACGGGTTGGTCCTGGAAATTAATAAAAATACCAAAGCCTACATTCTGTTGTTGACTGCCTCATTTAAGACTGTTTTTTTCCTCAAGACAATCTTCAAATTGGTCATTTCTAATTTGCATTTATCTCATTCTGCTTATTAATAGGCAGTCCCAAGCCTGCTTGGGTATTGCATCCCAGCAGTACTAGGTAAGTATCTCAGCCAGTTCCCTGGGGATCTCTTCCTGCAGATCTCATTGGCAGGATGGAAACTGTACATTCTCCTGGTCAAAAGATAAACATATTCTGAAATGCAAGAAAATTAATAATCTTCACTATTTGTTGCTGAGAGCTGAGGAGGCTGCATGGCTTCATGGAGCAAATGGACTTGGAGCCTGATCCTGCTCCCTCTTTCACCTACAGGAGCAAAAGCAAACCCTGTGGGAAATGTGCTCTCAGAGCAGCATGAGGGATCATCCAAAAGCAGATGAGCAGCCTTTATTGTTTTCTTTTGCTTGTCATTTCTTAAGGTGCGTGGATTCATATCTGTAATGCTGATGTTTCTGTAGCTCTCAAGGCTTTATCAGTGAAGTGAGAAAGATGGGAGTAAAAATAGTTAATATTAAAATGGTTGACTAGAACAAAGCTGCTCTTGGGCCTTAAATAGCGAGGGGAATTAAATGATTAAATCAAAAATCAAGCCATGCCATCTCTGCCGGTTTCTTGGTGTCAAGGGGATTTTTCTGGGCAAGGATCATTCATCCAAATCTTATTTACTTGTAACTCGTGTGATCCGAGCTTGGAGTGAGAACTGGCTCCCATTGTGATCTGCAAGGCCTGTTATTCAACAGCACAAAGAGAGTGAGTAACAAAACCTCTGGCAAATCCCCTGGACAGGTCTGCTGACAGATGACTGACATGTCTGCTGACAGGTAACTTGTTTTACACACTGCTGCAATATGCTCCTCAGCTACAGAGCTCAGCCGTAGACCTTCTCAGCTTTGCTTTCCAAATGAAGGGGAAGAAAATACATTTTACCTGACATATTACTGCTGTCACTACCCTCAAACAAGGCAGAATTCGGTGAGTAACCTCCGTGCTGGTTGGTCTTCAAGCTCTAGAGCTGTCACCTGTGCATAATTCATGGCTTGCAGCTTGCTTGCTTTTCAAAAATTCACCCATCAAAACCCTACAGATGTTTCTGGCTGGCTCCATCAGGAGTAATGTCATGCTGACCTGGTTTTATACCTGTTTTTAGGGCTTTCTGTGTGCCAGAGTGAAAGATAAGGCTGTTTCCACTGCTAATGCCACCAGTGGTATCAGGAAAGCAAAGGATTTGTTTCACAGTTGTGACACTAAAGGTCAACTGGAAAAGCAGGCCTCCTGCATGCTTGGGGAGCTTATGGACTGTACAGCTGTGTCCATATATGATCTGACAGGTTCTAAGTGGTGCTTTGCTAGGGAGTTTTAAAATTCTGCAACACACGTCATTTGCTTACAACAGCCAGTTTTCTTCACTTTAGCCACGGGTAAAAAATGATTCATGCAAGCGAGGCCACATGTTGAACAGATTGGTGTAAACCAATAATGTTACGTTCAAAGTCAGCTAAAACATTCTCACACAAAAAGTCAACTTAAGCTACTATTTCCCACAATAATAATAATAAAAATAAGCTTAACAAACACTTACTCTGATTCTCAAAACTAATTTTCTATTATGCTTCCTTTTTCCAGTTTTGTTTGGCGGAGTGCCAAGTAATGTATCAGCAGAAGTACATGTGTCACGATCTGACAAAAGGAAAAAATGTATATTTTTAGTTTTAAAGTGTTTATAATTTCAATAGGTAAAAAGCATACAGGACAAGGAAGGACAAAATAGAGCATGCAGAGATGTCAGCAGTGAGTATGAAAGTATCAGCATGTGAGCTTCAGCCTAAGAGTGAGCCTGGCTGGGAATAAATGTTTCCAAAGACCAACATTAGTAACTGGATCCTTCTGAGCATATTCCGTGTTCTTAGTAGATTTCTCTTCCAAGCTTTGGTTCAAACTACACAAGGATGAGGGGTGTGGGGCTGTGACAAAATCCCAGAACACATTTGCCCCCCAAAACCATCTGCTTTGACTGATTACTCCCCATTGTCCCATCCCACTGAGTCCTGCTCTTCAGTAACACAAAGTCCAGTGGTGTTCCTGGGGACTCCTCAGATCTCCACCTTCTCCACTCATCCCACCACCCAGTTAAGGTCTGGGTGATGTCTGGGAATGTAACTCCCCTGAAGGGCACTTGTCCTGAGGATGTATGAGGGAGTACAGCAGATACAGGAAAAAAGAAAGGACAACAGGAAGCACCTGCAGCCAGAAGAGCTGATCATGGGGCAAAAGCCATGAGCAGAGAAAACTGCTGGAAATTCAGAGCAGTAGTGGCAGTAGGGCTGGGAATTTTTGCTCTGGACAGCACACGGTGAAAGAAAAGCACGGAGCAAAGCTGCGACCTGGGAAACAGGTTGAGAAACAGAAGATGCAATAGGTTGTCTGGAGACGTTTCACCTGAGAGCCGTTCATAAGCCGGGAGGACAAGGAAATGGCAACCACATCAGGTTGCTCGGTGAGTGGCCTTGAGTCTCCCAGAAGGACCCCCCGCCACCTCACACCTCTGCGGTGACGTTGCAGGAACATCAACCCATACAGAGCAAACAAATCAAGCACAGCAGCCGAGAAAGGGCTGCCACGGCACCCAGTGGAGCACCCAGAAAGTCAGAGGTGTGGGCCTGGAGCCCCAGCTCTCCTGGGCACAGCAGCGGGCGTACGCGAGCAGCGCGGACACGAGCTGGGAGCGTGAATTGCAACCTCTGAGCTGCCGAAGCCCTGCAGGAGCCGCACAGATGGGCGCAGCCGGGTCCTCCCTGGTCTCTGCTTGGCACCGGGATGTGGCGCTGCACGGGGTGCCCAGCAGCAGAGGAAGTCGCTGCTGGAAGCTCCCACACCCGTCCCAACCTGAGCCACGCTCAGACCCCTCGCTGAATCCATCCAAACGCACCGGAGGGAGGGTTGTGCCGCCTTTGCTGCCTGCCCAGCGCCGTGGCTGCCCGCTGCCCCTCTCCAGTATGGAACAGAGCAGCATCGCCGGGATAACGAGGCAGGATCCCGGCAGGAACAGCGCAGGCTGCGAGCAGGGGGAGCAGAAAAGCGCCGGGTGCCGCTGGCGGCGGGCTCGGCTGCGGCTGTGAGCGCTGCCCCCGAGGCAGAGGCGGCGCTGCCGAGGGCTCCCAGCGACCCCGGCATTCCAGGCAGCCGCCTCTCCCGGGACCACTGGCCCTGCTGGCACACGGAGGCAGCCAGACGTGAACGGCAGAAAGCTTTCCCAGGCTCTGCCCTTCCGCAGAGCGCCGGCTGCTTGTCCTCCAAAACCGCTGTAACTGGTGCTGGGGCGCCTTTTCGCCACGTCTTCTTCATCGCAGGCAAACAGGGTGAAAGGGATTTTTTCCTCACAATATCCTTCTCCATGCCCCTTCCAGTACAGCTCCCCCCTCCCCCCCCATCCTTCCAGACCAAAGGGTCTCAGTGAAATATTTGCCTTCAGGAGAAAAGCTCATGAGCAATAACTTTCAGGGTCATTTACATCTATTTACTGGAGTTAATAAATATGTAAATTGATTTTTCAATTGTGGACCTAGATCCCTTTAGAAAGGCAGATACAGAGCCCGATTTGGATGGCTGCAAAGACAGTGCAATTGCAAAATTATGCCGTAAAGATTCCTTCGTCTTTTCCCTTTTTCCTTCAGAATCCGTGATATGGGGCTTGAACCTGGTTGTGGACCTGAATTCTGTGGATCCTTTCTTCTTTTTTACACTTTAAACCTAGAGGAATTTGGAAATAAGACCTGTCTGAACTGCGACATCCACATATGATTTTTAGCGAAGGCAACCAATACAGAGATGGAGATATTTTACCTGCTTCAATATCTAAATTATTGCTGGGACGTGTCCACCAGGAGTGGGGACACATAGCAGCAGAACATGGCACAATATGGAAGATTCAGAATTAATTGTGGGATGACCTGAAGACACCTGACTCCCCTTCACTGCCTGAAAGCTGACGACACATTAGAGGGTCAGTTCCTCTCTCTGGCCTGGAACTGCCTGACACTGATTGTTGGCTTCCATGGGGAATATCCTGCTTTAATGGTTTCCTGTGCCAATAATTTCCGACTGACAATGTCTGTGTTACAACATAAACACCCTGAAGGTGAGCATCTTCCACCTGTCATTTATTTACACCTGGTGCACACTGAACGTGGTGTGGTTCTGCTTTGCCTCCATCCCTGTGGGATTTTTTTCTCAGGTGCAAACAAGAAAAACCAGAGGGTTTTGTAGCAGCAGGACCAGGGCTTCATAGGTAGCCTGCACACAAGCTCACACACACACACAAGTGTAGGCAACTTGAAAGCAAACCCAAACCTCATAGTTTCATTCTTAGCTGGAAACTCGTTGCTTCTCCTCTCAGAAAAGTTCACTGGAAGCCTTTATGGAAAGACTGATGTATAATCCCATGGCAGGTCTAAGAATGGAGCTGCAGAAGCATCCCTATTAATCTGTGATATTGTGGCAATACCACCTGATGCTCTGCACTCTCTGTGTAAGCATTTAGGACCTGACCTTGCAAACATACGGACTAGGAGCCTAACAGGGTGTTCTAGAACCCATTTCCATACCTCCCAAAGGGCTGAAGTTATCCCTTGCTGAGCCTCCAGGGCACATCCCTAACTCGGGGTTGGAAGGTGCTTGGAGCTCACACTGCTCTGAGCCAGGCAGAGCTGCTCTCCGTGGCAGTAAGGACGAGCAGACCCGGCCCTGGCCCATCAGCCACGGGCACCGGGCCACCCCTGTGCTGCAGGAGGGAAGGTGTAGCTGCTGGGTAGGCGTGTCAGCAGAAGTGCCACTCCTTTTCCTCATCCTTCAGAAGGTAAATAAACTTAATCCCAAATTCACCCGCTGCTGTTTGAGAAGAGCAAACAATTCAGAGTTTGAAGTGAGGTGGGATCACACCGTCCTGAGGAGCCTGGGGAAGGAGAAGGTGTCCAGCACAGCCCTGCAGAGCAGGGCAGTTTCCAAGCCCAGGAGCAGCTGGTCTCTGCCTGACGCACAGCCTTGGCACCCAGAACAGAGCCACTCAGCTTATCAGGTGCAAGGGGGCTCTGGATGGGCCTGATGCAAATAAAAACGCAGCAAACACCTGTGCATTTCGTATCAGTGGATTTCATAGAGTCACAGAATTGTTAGGGTTGGGACAGACCTTAAAAATCATCTGGTTCCATCCCATTGCTACAGGCAGGGACACTTTCCACTAGACCAGGCTGCTCAAAGTCCTGTCCAGCCTGGAACATCTCTAGGGACAGGGCATTTTCACCTCCACAGCGAAAAATCTACATTGTGTTGTCTTTGAACACACACAGAGGAGTAAACTTGTTTGAGGCTGGGACAAAACTACACCGGGGAGATTGCAATCACCCCCAAAGCAGTGGCATGTGCACCTCACAAGGAGAAATAAAAGCACATCATCTAAGTTTGCTCAGGTTTAGCGAAGGTCAGAGATTTTCGCACCTAGGTGAGCTGTCATCTGCCTTGGGGCAATTCTCTTTTCTCTCGCATCCTTTGCTGGAACAGCGGGAGAGCTTTACTGGCGTGAAAGACTAAACTGGCTTGAGGCTGTAAAGGACTTGAGTCACAAGCCACTTCTTCCCCCTCCCCCGAAACACACTTTCATATTAATTCAGGACCTTCCAAAATTGTCCTAATGTCTCCTCACCTGTTTGTGCTGAAAATCTGTTGAGGGCCGAGGCTTAAGCTATGTGAGGTGACAAAACATATGGGATTTGCTCTAATCAAAGTAGTTCTAAACTGATGGAGTCAAAGCTTCTCCTCCTTTCAAATACTGAGCTTCAGTTCCAGGAACCCGAACAAAATGGACAAATGTATCATTAAAATACAGCAGCAGCAGCAGCAGCATCTAAGTAAAGATTAAAAAATAACCATTGCATTAAAAAGTACTGCAATACTTGCACGAGTGGGCAGCCCTTAGGCTCTGGGGCAAACTCGTGTCACCACAGCCCCTGTCAGTACAGTGACCAAGAGGGAGCTCCACGTCTGGGACTCCAGATTTCTTAAAGGGATATTTCGAACCAAAAACTTTATTGCCGCTTTTGAACACTTGCTGCCTCTTTAAACGTTTTCCTCTTTATTAAAACTTTAGTCCTTTCCTTTGTTTTGGTTTGTTTTGTTTTTTTTTTTGGTTGGGTCATGTTTTTCGTTTTGTTTTTGTTTTGCAAGTTCTTTCATTTTTCATTTCTTAAACCTCCCATTCAACAACTGTTTTGGCTTTTAATGAAGGGAATTTTTTTTCTGCATCCAGCAAACTGTAAACTATGTCGCTTGGATACAGCAAAAAGCTGAAATTCCACAGATTTACATAGTAATACATTGTGTTGTGGAGAAAGTGTGCTGGGCGTTCTTTGATTTTTGTATCTTGCATTAGCATTTGTAGGCATTTGAGAAAGGGAAAAATATAAAGAAAGGGGGAAAAGGAAAGAAAGAAAGAAAGAAAGAAAGAAAGAAAGAAAGAAAGAAAGAAAGAAAGAAAGAAAGAAAGAAAGAAAGAAAAAGAAAGAAAGAAAGAAAGAAAGAAAGAAAGAAAGAAAGAAAGAAAGAAAGANGCGACTACCTCCTGGGCATCAAACGGCTGCGGCGCCTCTACTGCAACGTGGGCATCGGCTTCCACATCCAGGTCCTGCCCGACGGCCGCATCGATGGGATCCACAGCGAGAATCGATACAGTAAGCCGGCGACAACCCCCGCGGCGGGGCAGGGGAGACGCTNCTATGATGAACGTAAAATATGACCTCTTCTTTTTAAAAGTTTGTGCTGTCCCTCTTGTTTAGCACCAGTGCTGCTTTCCCTTCAAGACACTTCAGAGCTGTTAAACATCTAGGGGTGATAATTTGACTTTCAGCTAAGCCGGAGGGCTGCAGCAGACAGCAGTAGGTGGTGATGTAATAGGTACCAACGCACATGGATATATAAATATCGTGGCTAGGGCTAAAGCGCTATGGCTGAGCAGCTATAGAAGAAGATCAGCACTTCAGACAAGACTCCTGGAGTTGAGATCAAGTTCAGAAGCTCTTGCTCCCGGGATTTCCTCTCCATGCAGCCAGCCCAGGGAAACCACAGATCCTCAGGGGATTGAGCACTAAGCTCCCTCCCTCCCTCCCTCTCTGCTTTGCTTTCTGGTTTTCTTTTTCCTCCTTTTTTTGTATTTTTTTTTTCTGTTTGATTTTTTGCTGGCTTTCTTTTTTTCCTCCCCTTCTTTGACCTCAGCATAAAGCGAGAGCTGGGGGGAGAGCGTGTTTTCGGAGCGACCGGCGGCCGGCCCGTGGCTACCAGTCCCTAAGCCGGGATGCCTCTCCCCGCGGCGCTGCTGCCGGCGCTGTTCCTGGGGCTGCTGTGGCCGGGGCCGGTGCGTGGCCGGTCGCCCCCGGGTCGCCTCCCCGCCGGGCCCCGGCAGCGCCGCTGGGACGCGGCTCTTTTCGCCCGCTCCGTCGCTCGCCTCCCGGCTGAGCGGCGCGACGCC
>WAAG01201993.1:34477-85387 GCA_013390105.1 Tichodroma muraria
AGGAGGGTGGGTGCATGGCAGAGGCCGAGCTTCCCCCAAAAGCGCGGCCGCCGGCAGCACGGCGGGGCTGCGCCGCTCGGCTCCCCCGCGGGTGGCGGGAGCCCGGGGTAGCGCGGCGGCGGCCGACCCCATCGGGAGCTCCGCAGCAGCTCGTCGGGAGCTCGGGAGGGGATCGTCGGCGCTGCTTAATGCCCTCGCCGCCGTCAGGCATCAGGTGTCGGGGTTGCCTCAACATCTGGAGGATCCGCAGTGCCGTGGGACGCCCACTCCGAGCAGGGGCTGGGGCGAGCCCAGCGCTCCCCCAAACTTGAAAAGCATCTGCTGGGGACTTAACCCCTTGGCCCCATCACTCTGATATCCAACTGAAACAATAAGATCCGGGAGAGGGGATGTAAGCTGCGTGATGACAAATGTTTCATTTGCCCTAAGCATACTCCGGCTTATTTTAACCTTGTCTACACAAGAGGATGCCTGGGGGCAAAATAAAAATAGATACTTAGCTAAAAGAAGAGAGGTCCCAGCACGGGGCATAGGGCAGCACGTGGAGTATGAGGCTGGGGTTCTGTGGCCACCCACAGCAGTACTGGGATGTGGGGATCCACACTGGGGATGGCAGCCTGTGAGTGAGCGCAGCACTGTCACCACATAGTCCAGGGCGCACCCTTTTGTCTTCCTGATTTCTGCGTCTCCTGTGTAGGTCTGCTGGAAATTTCTCCTGTGGAAAGAGGCGTGGTGAGCATATTTGGTGTCAAAAGTGGACTCTTCGTGGCCATGAATAGCAAAGGCAAACTCTATGGATCTGTAAGTAGCCGCTGAGCATGTGCCTGGGGAGGGGACCATGGTCAGCTGGGGTGAGATGTGTGCACAGCGCTAAAAGCTGCCCAAGCCCCACCCTTGCCCCTCCTGGATCGGGCAGCACGGAGTAGCCCTTCCTGCCTTGCCGGCAGGTGTGCTGCCTAGTTAATGCTGCTTACTGTGTTTTTGGAGCAAAATCCTCTCTTCTGCATTACACTTCCTTGGTCCTCACACAAAAACTGTAGTCACCCCACCATGGCTGCACATCTTGTCGACCTCATAGAGCAACAGATCAGTCATTTGTGTGGCAAGACCACAAGCTAGGCTTAGTCCATATATTTGTTATATCTAAGTACAAACAGCCTTAGGCAGGTGTGGCAGTCACTCACTCCAGCCCTCAGAGGGTACTTGAACTTGTGATCAGCCAGGCCCCCACAAGTGACCCTTTACGTGTGATGTGATGAATCAGTGATCTATTGATCACTCTTTGTTAATGCTCTTGAGCAGACAGTCAGTTCCTGTGGCTGTTCAGCACCCTTGGGGTCTGAACTTCTGCTTATGAGAAGGAAGATCCGTTAGAAGACAATACAGGCCTTCTTTTACATGGGATCTTTGAAAAAGATGGAGACATCTTGTAAAATATACTTGAGGTGGGCAGTAACAGGGTGTATCTTTGCTCGTGTTGAGCTGTCCTGGTTTTGAGTTCAGCTCTGTACAAGTGACTGTGATCAGCATAGATTTAAACTCATGTTCCTGGGTCGTCTTCCCCACCCATGATTTTTCTGTCATGTTGCCCAGGTGAAGAAACTTGGGCTGAGAAAGAGCCAAACTACGTCAGAGTTAACTGGGGCATTTTCACATGAAGGCATGAAGTATCCATACTTCATGCCTTCATGTGAAAATGACACTTCCTCATACATAATTATTTTCTGGGGCATTGGTCCTGTTGTGGAGGATTTTGCCTCATATAAAAGCCAGGCAGAATCAGCCACCAAAATACATCCTTTCTTAGGGATATTGCTGTCTTGATGTCCTGGGTACAATAATCCCTAGTGCAGTGTTCAGCTTGGCAGGCTGAGACCTCTCTCACAAACCCCGAGGTTTTTGCCCAACAATAAGAGATGAGTTCATTTGTTCCTTTCCAGATAAGACACTTGCAAGATCTGTCCCTCTTTGTACATACTTGCAAATGAAACCACATCCCTGAAAGGCTGCCTGCTGTCAGATCTGTTTTCCTGATCTATTAACCTAAGTTATCCAAACCCTTCCTTTGATTTAAATCTAAAGAAGCAAAAGATATTGTCCGTGATGAGTGGCTTCAAAATACTTTTTTCTCCTCAAGCAACATGAGAAAGTGCCAGTATTCTGACTTTTCTGAAGCCTCTCAGGCAATTATTGCTGGTGGGTCAACCAGGAGCAATTTGATGAGCAGGACCATGGAACTGGGCTTGGATCAGCTCTGTTAAGGTGACCCTGNGCAGAGGCCGAGCTTCCCCCAAAAGCGCGGCCGCCGGCAGCACGGCGGGGCTGCGCCGCTCGGCTCCCCCGCGGGTGGCGGGAGCCCGGGGTAGCGCGGCGGCGGCCGACCCCATCGGGAGCTCCGCAGCAGCTCGTCGGGAGCTCGGGAGGGGATCGTCGGCGCTGCTTAATGCCCTCGCCGCCGTCAGGCATCAGGTGTCGGGGTTGCCTCAACATCTGGAGGATCCGCAGTGCCGTGGGACGCCCACTCCGAGCAGGGGCTGGGGCGAGCCCAGCGCTCCCCCAAACTTGAAAAGCATCTGCTGGGGACTTAACCCCTTGGCCCCATCACTCTGATATCCAACTGAAACAATAAGATCCGGGAGAGGGGATGTAAGCTGCGTGATGACAAATGTTTCATTTGCCCTAAGCATACTCCGGCTTATTTTAACCTTGTCTACACAAGAGGATGCCTGGGGGCAAAATAAAAATAGATACTTAGCTAAAAGAAGAGAGGTCCCAGCACGGGGCATAGGGCAGCACGTGGAGTATGAGGCTGGGGTTCTGTGGCCACCCACAGCAGTACTGGGATGTGGGGATCCACACTGGGGATGGCAGCCTGTGAGTGAGCGCAGCACTGTCACCACATAGTCCAGGGCGCACCCTTTTGTCTTCCTGATTTCTGCGTCTCCTGTGTAGGTCTGCTGGAAATTTCTCCTGTGGAAAGAGGCGTGGTGAGCATATTTGGTGTCAAAAGTGGACTCTTCGTGGCCATGAATAGCAAAGGCAAACTCTATGGATCTGTAAGTAGCCGCTGAGCATGTGCCTGGGGAGGGGACCATGGTCAGCTGGGGTGAGATGTGTGCACAGCGCTAAAAGCTGCCCAAGCCCCACCCTTGCCCCTCCTGGATCGGGCAGCACGGAGTAGCCCTTCCTGCCTTGCCGGCAGGTGTGCTGCCTAGTTAATGCTGCTTACTGTGTTTTTGGAGCAAAATCCTCTCTTCTGCATTACACTTCCTTGGTCCTCACACAAAAACTGTAGTCACCCCACCATGGCTGCACATCTTGTCGACCTCATAGAGCAACAGATCAGTCATTTGTGTGGCAAGACCACAAGCTAGGCTTAGTCCATATATTTGTTATATCTAAGTACAAACAGCCTTAGGCAGGTGTGGCAGTCACTCACTCCAGCCCTCAGAGGGTACTTGAACTTGTGATCAGCCAGGCCCCCACAAGTGACCCTTTACGTGTGATGTGATGAATCAGTGATCTATTGATCACTCTTTGTTAATGCTCTTGAGCAGACAGTCAGTTCCTGTGGCTGTTCAGCACCCTTGGGGTCTGAACTTCTGCTTATGAGAAGGAAGATCCGTTAGAAGACAATACAGGCCTTCTTTTACATGGGATCTTTGAAAAAGATGGAGACATCTTGTAAAATATACTTGAGGTGGGCAGTAACAGGGTGTATCTTTGCTCGTGTTGAGCTGTCCTGGTTTTGAGTTCAGCTCTGTACAAGTGACTGTGATCAGCATAGATTTAAACTCATGTTCCTGGGTCGTCTTCCCCACCCATGATTTTTCTGTCATGTTGCCCAGGTGAAGAAACTTGGGCTGAGAAAGAGCCAAACTACGTCAGAGTTAACTGGGGCATTTTCACATGAAGGCATGAAGTATCCATACTTCATGCCTTCATGTGAAAATGACACTTCCTCATACATAATTATTTTCTGGGGCATTGGTCCTGTTGTGGAGGATTTTGCCTCATATAAAAGCCAGGCAGAATCAGCCACCAAAATACATCCTTTCTTAGGGATATTGCTGTCTTGATGTCCTGGGTACAATAATCCCTAGTGCAGTGTTCAGCTTGGCAGGCTGAGACCTCTCTCACAAACCCCGAGGTTTTTGCCCAACAATAAGAGATGAGTTCATTTGTTCCTTTCCAGATAAGACACTTGCAAGATCTGTCCCTCTTTGTACATACTTGCAAATGAAACCACATCCCTGAAAGGCTGCCTGCTGTCAGATCTGTTTTCCTGATCTATTAACCTAAGTTATCCAAACCCTTCCTTTGATTTAAATCTAAAGAAGCAAAAGATATTGTCCGTGATGAGTGGCTTCAAAATACTTTTTTCTCCTCAAGCAACATGAGAAAGTGCCAGTATTCTGACTTTTCTGAAGCCTCTCAGGCAATTATTGCTGGTGGGTCAACCAGGAGCAATTTGATGAGCAGGACCATGGAACTGGGCTTGGATCAGCTCTGTTAAGGTGACCCTGTCCCTCCCATGGATGTCCTTCCCACCTTTACGTGTATGTGCCTGGCCTGGGCACAGCATCCCTAATTGAATCTCTGGCTCCTGAGTCCTGTTTGAAGCTTCAGAGGCCACTTCAAAAGATTACTAAGTGGAGGGGGCTCACCTGCACATTTGCCCGCAACACACCCTCTACACCTGGTAGCAAGAATATTTCCACACCTGATGTTTAAAATTCCTTCCATCTCATTCTTTCCTTTTCATTTCAGGCCCACTTCAATGATGAGTGCAAATTCAAAGAGATTCTCCTGCCAAACAACTACAATGCTTACGAATCCAGGATTTATCCCGGGATGTACATAGCCCTGAGCAAAAATGGAAGAACAAAGAAAGGCAATAAAGTATCTCCCACAATGACAGTGACACATTTTCTTCCTAGAATATGAGACATCTCCCTTCAGACCTACCTCAGCACAGGGGAAGACGCAGAACACCTTTGGGGAAAAGAAACATGGTGCACTTTTATTGGAGAGTTTTATGCAAGAGTAGGTGTAAGATATTTAAGTTAATTATTTAAATCTGTATATACTGTCACAAAATTTATTTATAGTTACTTTTTTTTTTTTTTTAAATCTCTGGAAACAAAACAAACCTCCAACCCAAGGTCTTTCATTTCATGGTGCAACAGTAGAAGCCTTCTGCTCCGCGGTTTATTTAATTCAGTTCTGAGTTATCACAGGTGTGCTGCTACTCCGTGTCCTAAGCCAGGTGGCATCCAAATCCTCTCTCCCAGCGTTTTGCACTGTTTGTGTGTTGCTCGATGTTTACTGTTGTACAGGCGTGAGTTTGTTTGTTTGTTTGTTTGTTTGGGTTTTATGGTGGCTCTGTCCTCCCCCGCGCGTTCCCCAGGCCGCCCGTGGCTCCCAGCGCGGCTCCTGGCCCGGGGGGAGCAGGAGGAGCCTGCCTGGGATGCCAGCGTGGAGCCACACACAATGCCTGATCCCCGTTGCTATTTCACTGCGACGGGATCGGTTTACCCCGGCACGGGAGCGCGGTGCTGCACAGCTACCCCGCAAATCTGTTTTTAGATCCACCAGCGCTGAACTTTGAACTGCCCTGCAGTCCGTCGCCTCGGAGGGGCTCAAACACCTCTGTCAGCTCGGCAGGGCTGGGGTCTCCTCTCCAGATAAACTGTAGCTGTTGATGGGAGCTTTTATTTGGTACAATTGCTTGGCGTGAGGCTAAAACACAACGCGTCTGTCCCTCCCCCAGCAAACGCACTGTGGAACAGGCGACAATGAACCGGCTCTACTTCACCCAAATCCAATTCCCTTTTTTACTTGGACACCACATTCATTTTTCAAAGTGTGGGGAGCTCTAGAACGCTCCTAAGTTTTCTACAAGGGGAAAGCATTTGCTGGTTTGTAGCAAATGCAAGCTCCACAGAAAGAATTTAGATTGATGAGGAGGAATTGAGGTTGGTTTGTACTATTTATTATTTTTGCTGCAGTATTTGGAAGGAGAAATATGCTGCTTTTTTTTCTGTCTCATTCCCTGACAAAGTTGATTGATTTCTACCTCACTAACTCTCAAAGCCAGTCTCGTAACAAATTCTGCACAGGAGGAAGGTACCCGCTTTCCTGCTTGGGCTTAAAGTTCTGGAGGAGGACCTGGAGGAACAATTATAATCCCAAATCTATCTTTTTTTCCATATGTAGCCAAAAGTATTCAGGATAGAGTCGGTTGCATCCTATTTGAGCCTTGTCACGTTTGAGCTATCTTTACCCAGTGGTTTACTTTTAGTAAGAGTAATCATGGTGAAAATATTTGCAGGCAGCTGTCAGGCTGCAGTACTATATCGTCATCAAGTAACCCTATATTTTTCCTTATATATTTTGCAAGTGTAACTCATGTCTCTAACGTGATGAAGGAAAAGATAGGTTTGATTATGGGGGAATCACTAAAAGGATCATGTGTCTTTTCTTTTTTTTTCCTTCTTCCCCTCCCCCCCCCTTTCTTTTTTATTTTTTTATTTAAAAGATGCTTCATCTTTGTGGTATCAATATGTTAAGTGAGAACCAGGACTAACCACAATGTTTGATGACTTAGAGGATGTTTACAGATCATCTTCCAATCTAAACTAATTATTTCTGACTACACACACATCTTTTATTCAGCTTTTTTTTCTTTTCCTCTTTACATTCCTTCACAAAAGCCTTTGTTCCTTTGTAATGGTATAGACCTGCCTGTATCCTCTACTTACACATGACCTTGAAGAGAAACTCTACTCACCAAAGTTCAGTAAGATCAGAGCAGACCAGGACCAGACCTTAAGGCAGCTGTCCTCATAGCAAAAGTAACTAAGGAAATGTCACACCTAAGGATTTTTAAATATTTTTTTTTCTGTAAAATTGGGAATTTCCTGTACTTTCTGTGTTTTCTATATGTGAGTAACCATTGTGTATTTATCACCACTACCTCTGACAACCGATGATTTTGTTCCAGATTTCAGATAGCAAAATCAGACCACAAAGGTTCTCTCTGGGAATGGTTCTTCTTTGCCATTTTTCACTCCATTAAATCCACAACCAACGGCCTCACACGAGATACGTTCAGAGGTAGTTGTTGTAACTTTTAAATATTGTGATGCAGCCTTGATAACAATGTTACATGGTATGAGCTTTCACCATTTACCAGAATCTGTCTGTAGTTTTATACAGGTGCTGTTCAAGACTGTGGTGTATGTGCTGTGCACACTTAAATGCATAATAAATGATAAACGTTTACAATGCATGACACCCTGGTATTGGTTCTTAACTCTTTAAAACAGAATACATCCTGCAAGGAAAGGAAAGAAAAAATGCTATTTCACTTTCCCAAAGCCTGGGGAGCCTTTGCACCTTTGCCAGCTACTCCAGGACTGACAGCCTGGATTTCTTACTCAGCTAAAGTTCCCTCTGCCAAAGCTGGAAGTTGTCCAGGGAAGCCCAGCTCCAAGCTCGGTAACAGATATGCACTCTTGCATCTGTCACATGCTGCTGCTCTCACTTGTGTTATTTCCCTGGTTATTAACAATGGCAGCATCCAAAATTAATGGTCGTAGACACAAACCAGCTGCAAGGTTTATGTTGCTTGCTGTTGATGTTACAAACAAAGCTGATTGCCTGGGTTTGGCTCCAATGAGCACCGGTTGCTCTCTCTGTGAAGTGCGACAGCACCAATGCAAGAAACCTGTTTGGTTTGGGATGGGATCTTTTTTAAATTAGTGTTCATACTCTATGCAAATGTATAGAAATCTGAAGTGCTGCTTGACATCATAGGGTGAGATTAGGAAACATTTTTTCACTGGGAGAGTGGTCAAAGCTCCCAAGGGAAGTGGTGGAGTCACCGTCCCTGGAAGTGTCCAAAAAATGAGTAGATGTGGTACTTTATGGTATGGTTTAGGGGACGTGGTGGTGCCTGGTTGAAGGTTGGATCTGATGATCTTGGAGGTCTCTTTCAACCCTAATGACTCTCTGGCACAGTTTTTATTTTTAAATACTCACACAGGTGTGCTTGCACACACATGCACCCATCATGTCCCATTCCCGTGTTTTTGGTTTTACCCCTTCCCTACGATTAGGAAAGGTTTCATAATGGGAGACACAACATTCAGGTTTGATTTTCCACACCCTGATGGCAAAGGGAGTATGTCCAGCTCAGGAAGGACCATACAAAACAGAAATCCAGACCCCACCATACAGACTTCTCCATTTTCCACCAAGTGATGCTCTTTTTCCTGTTCCTGGAAAGGGGAAGGCAATGGATGAGCTGGGAATGTCCAGTGCCCTCGCTCTGAACAAGGGCAATTTCTCTCTGAAGTTGTACAGGATCTATAAATACGTGGCACAGGTGGAGTTTTTATAACTGCACAAGTATAGCTGCAGCGTATTTAATGCTGCTATGAATAGAGGCAGAATAAATAGGTAGGCAGACATAACAATTTCTCATAATTAACTTTTTTGTTTACAGTGCTCTAAAGAGAACAAACACAAATTTATCACTGCCAGGGCTTCCAAAATTATAACAAAAGTTGTCACCAGGGGAAAAAAATGTTTTTTCAGTCTTGGGGATGAAATTTTATCAATTACAATTTTAAGACTGGAAATAAATCCTATGGTTTGGCTGTCAGGAAAGTGAAATTTCAGAGTGGTAGCTTTGCAGGTTCACAGGACCTGGAGTACTGGTGCTGCACATGTGTCCTACCCACAGGAAAATATAAGGGCCACCACAGATGGAGCAGCTTGAGATGCCACAGAGGACTCTGGAGAAACTTTCCTCCTCTGGCATCACACGTGTTTTGCTTCATTGCTAAGCCAGCTTTCATACAATCATAGAATCGTCACAGAATCACAGAATGGTTTGGCTCAGAAGCCACCTCCAAATCTCCTGCCATGGGCAGGGACACCTTCCACTAGACCAGGCTGCTCAAAGCCACATCCAACCCATGGAACACTTCCAGGGATGAGATTTCCTCACATTACCTTCTGGGGCAGAAAAATAATTGCATTAAAGGTAAAAATCAATTTTAACTCTCAAAAAAAAGGTACTGATATGTCTCGGGTTGCCATGGCCAAGTTTCCTGACATCTACCGAGAATTTATCTGCACAGAACAACCGAAAACCTTTCCTGAGGATGGGTTCTGCAAACCAGGCAGATTTCCCTCCACCCAGGGACGATCCAGCCTGTGAGATAACCAGAAGGAGAGCTGTGCCAGCCTGGCCCTGCACCAATCCCTTGCTCGCCAGGGGGAGGACGGAGACTCCAAGCCCCATCCCTCATTTGCAGCCTTGCCTGTTTTAAGCAGCCCGTGCTGAGCATTTTGTGACTCACCCGTGACATCTCCCAAGTTGTCTGTATCTGATGTGCGCTAATAAAAATCAGCATGACAAAACACTGCCCTGTGTATAAATAGCCACAGGTTTCTCTGAGTGGTCACCGAGTTTATGGTGCCGGGGTGGGTTATTCACACCTCACCACTTGGTTTCCACCGAAGCCTGTGAACTGACCATGCAAGTGGCCAATTAAAGGCACTCTGCTAAGGGCTGAGGAGGCTTTTGATAATGACTAGCAGTGAGAAAGTTAAAAGGAATTCCCTGAAACGCTGCAGCTCCCTTTATATGACACAAAATACTGCTGCTTGCCAAGCATAGATGAGAACAGATTTTTAATGCAGATAAGCCAGTGTGGAGCTGAAAAAACCCCAAAACATCCCCACCAAAACAAAACCACCCCAGTTCTCCTTCTACTAAATTATCTAAAAAATGGATGGCACAGTGCAAAACCGTAATGCCAAGCTGCTATCAAGAAATACAACATGCAAAAGAGGGACACAGCACAATTTCTGTTTCCTGCATATGAGTCATGATTTCCAGACTTCAGACAAGAAATATTTCCCTGAACCATTTGGTTTAAAAATTTGATTGCTTAAAAATATCATCCAAGAAGTGTCTCCCAGCAGTCACTTCAGGCAAACAATTACTTAATGAAAAACAATGTTGCTTGCTTACATCATAATTTATGTCATAAGTTCCAAGGCCAGGCTGGACAGGGCTTGGAGCAGCCTGGGATAGTAGAAGGTGCTCCTGCCCATGGCAGAGGCTGGAAAGAGATGGACTTTAAGGTCCTTTCTAACCCAAAGCACTCCATGATTCTGTGCTCCTAAACACCATCCAGTCCAGCCCCCTCTCATGGGCAGGGTCACCCATCCCAGGTTGCTCCAAGCTCCATCCAACCTGGCCTTGGACACTTCCAGGGATAGGGCAGCCACAGCTTCTCTGGGAATCTGTGCCAGGGCCTACCCACCCTCACAAGGAAGAATTTTTTCCCAATATCCCATCTAACCCTACCCTCTTTCCATTTAAAGCCATTCCCCCTTGTCCTACCGCCTTGTACCCTTGCCCAGCGTGCCTCTCCATTGCTTCCAGAGCCCATTTAGGTACCAGAAGAGGCTCTAAGGTCTCCCTGGAGCCTTCTCTTCTCCAGTGGGAGCAACAGCAAGGTCCAGCCCTTCCTTCCTGAATGGCCAACCAGACTCCATGAAGTGTGATGAAGATCATGATGAATGTGATCATATGATGAAGTGTGAGCACCAAAAACTTAACTCAGCCATGGCTGTGTGGTGGGTATAAATGACTGATCATCACAAGCACTATGAAAAATCATGCCAGGAAGGTTTGAACCTGGGCAATTTACCTTAATTCAACTTTTTGACACTAATATCCCTGTGCTTTTAGCTCCTTGTTTCCAATCTGTCATAAACAGTCCTCAAAATATGTTCATTAATTTATCAAAATTTGTGAGACATGAGGACTCTGGGTTTGCAAGAGCATGAGGTCAGTCAGCTTGGGGATGAATAAGACAAAATGAGGAATGGGTGCTCATTTATTGAACAGCCTCCGTACTGGGCACTGAAAGAGGCAGGACTCCTGACAATAGAAAAGGTGGTGCGTGACCAGATTTTAGTTTCAAAGCAGGTTTAATCGTGTTTTTCTTGAATTCTGAGTGCTGGATTGACCTCAGGTAACTTCTAGTGTCATTCTGTGTGTGTACATGCAATTGCATTTTATTACTAATCATACTATTTTATTGTGGGTAGATACAGGAGTACCTATCCTCTATGACTCCTCAGGTCGTGTTGACCTCCACTATCGTTCATTCACACTGCTCCATATAGGTTAAAGAAAGTGATTTAGTGATGTTTGTACCAATTACCATATTCCAGACTGAAATTGGTTGCTAATCAGGTTACCTCTGAAGTACAAATCGGATCTTTATCAGCTTAAAGGTATTTGGCAAGTGTGAAAGCCACTTGGTAAAACTCGGTGGTTTCTGAGGAGCTACTATTTACACGCTTTTTCATTATCTCTGCAGCCACATCTGTTTGCTTCCAGTGCCTTCAGGAAAGGTGTTTGTAGTGCTGGCTGGGGCCAATACAGCTGGTGAATGCCACTGAGGGGGGGTAGCCTGTGAGAGGAAAGGGATGAGAGGTACCACCTGCAGGACAAGCATCCCTTAGAGACAGGAGAGACACCAGCCCTGTGGAGATTTCCTTAGAGAAGATTAGAAGGAATGTCCAGCCATACATGTCTGACCTCCAGCTGCTTGGCAAGCTTGAGGGCTCATCCATGAAGAGCGTTTTGGAGATTTTGGTGGACAAACCTTTTATAAGCTCTTTCTCTGGCCAGACGGTGATTGGATCCCCGCTCTGATCCCTCTCCATGGTGGGGATGGTCCCAGGCTGGCTCGTGGCTGAGCAGCACAGTGGGATGGATGCCCTTCTCAGGGCTCCTTCATCAGCAAGCCAAGGCAACTCCAGAGCCTCCCCATGCCCAGTATCAACACTAAAACCCAGCACCGTAATGGCCCTTTCCCATCTCAAGCCCCTCCGAGCCCCAGCAGCCAAGAAAGACTCAGCTCCTCCACCAAGAATGAGTACCACTGCTCTGCCAGGCCTGGCCACCCCTCTCCTCTTCCTCCTGGAGGGGGGAGACCACTGTGCTCCAAACCTTTCCCCTTTCTGGGAATGGGCACGTACCAGCTCCTCAGTGCTCACCTTCCATCCCGAATCCTGCTCCGAGGCACGCCGGCGCTGCTTCGAGCAGGAGCTCAGCCACGAGGAGTTACACATTAACCCGGGCAGTTAGCTCCCTATCTCCCCTGCGTGCTCTCACTCTGGAGCCAGAGTGTCCTTCCGTCGGTGCCTTTCCTTCAATGTGCTCTGAGATAAGGGCTGATCTCCCCGGGCACAGGCGTTGCAGTAACCCACGGGTTATTCCCGTGCGACGACCCCGGGTCTCTGGCAGGGCTTGCTCCAGGAACCTGGGCAGGAATGACCTGCCAACAGCCAGAAATTCAGCTGCAATTTATTACGGCTTTTCCACAGCCCCTAGGCAAGATTACCTTGCTTTTCGCCTCGGTTTTGACCTTCGTCTGCCAGGGCAGGGTGACTGGCACTGCCTCTCCCCAGAAGCCCTGCCTGCGCCTGGCTTCCTCCTCACATTAAGGCCAAAAACATCCCCCATGCAAACCAACACCCTTCTTCTTCCACATCCTGTTCTGGCACATTTACGTACTCCTCTTTTGATTTTCTACCTTTACTGATGTTTTTCAGTTGTGCTCTCTCCGATCGTCTTCCATTTCTCCCCCATTTTTTCTACATGTTGAGCTCTTTGGCATAGATTTTATTCTGGAGACTTTATGCACCATGTAAAGGCCAAAGCCTCTCAAAGACAAAGACACTTAACTTTACCTAAGCATTGGCGTGGACCTGCCTGCTGGCCAGGCAGGGTCAGAAGAGCAGTGATGCAAACCCTGCCAACGTGGGAGCGACTCGCACCTGCATCCAACCCTGTGACTCAGGTTTGTTCCTGCAGATGTTAATGTGCATGGACTGCCTGCTATGTTCTTGTCAGGGTTTATTTTCACGGAATCACAGAATCATGGAATGGTTTGGTTTGGAAGGAACCTTTAGAGGCCATCCAGACCAATGAGCAGGGACATCTTCAACAAGATCACATTCCTCAAGGCCCTGTCGAACCTGACCTTGAGAGTTCCCAGGAACAGGGCATCTACAGCCTCTCTGGGCAACCTGTGCCAGTGTCTCACCACCTTCATTGTAAAGAAGTTGCTCCTCATATTTAGTGTGAATCTGCCCTGTTTAAGTTTAAAACTCTCTGTTTCTTCTCTGGTCAGTATCTGTATCTGCCCTTAGTTTTCATCTTCTGCAGTAAATTCTGCTTTTCAGTTTAGCACAGAGCTTCTGACTTGCCCATATTTCATTTTGACTCCTTTCCCTCAGTCCTTTGCAGTTCCTCTCCCCACGTCTCAGGGCTGCAGAGGTGACCAAGCACATTTTTCAGCCAGCCATGGCCAAGTTCAGCCTGTGAGGAGTTCAACACATCCCTCTGAGGAGCAAGGTGTACTAGTCACAAACCCTGATGGAAGGAGAATTAGAACACCGAGTGTCTGCTTACAAGCAAGAAAAGCATAAAAAACAGGTTGTTCATGCTCCCTGATAAGTTATCAGATGTGATTCACCAGGCTGTATCTGTTTTAGCAATCACAGCATGGGTATTTCAGCACAGGGTTTTTCAGCATGCTTAGGGTGGTCAAGGAAAAGCACTTAAGTATTTATAGAGCCATGTAAGTTATAAATATAGCTGTGATAGTCTCATGCCCTACAGAGAAGGCATGCCCTGATGGAATAATCACAGCAAAGTGTGTTTTCATCAGAAAGATATCTATATAGATGGCCATCTCACGTGGCTTTGTGTTCAATAGGGATTGATAGTGATTGTGTTGGAAAGAATCTGATTGCTGCTGAAGTCAGATCTATAAATGGAAACCCAAGAAACCACAGAGTAAGCTAAACTGAAAATCTTTGACCTTGAGGGTCAGAAAATTAGCATCTTCTGCAAATCTTTAGGAATACGAGTCACATCTGAGGCAGTGATTTGTCTAAAATTAATTCTTGCTATTTATTTTGTTAATTTAAATATACATACAAACAGATATACACTATTTAAATTATATAATGGGTACTGTAGCCATAAAATACCATTGGCAAATAATTTGTGGAGTTGATGTTTTGGATTGATGGTTAGTAAATAGAAAGAGTGTGACTTCATGGAATAAGTTGATCTCATGTGATTATTCTTCAGGGTGTACTAGACCAGAGCTTATTCGGTAAATGTTATGATTTTGGAATATATCTTAGTCCAAAAATATGGTTTAAAGGAGTAAATACAAGCACAAAGGTTGATGTGATGAAAGTCTATCAAAATATTCCCTGAGATTACAAATTCAGACATTTAATTTCAGTCTTGGGCTTTTACACTTTTTATTATCAAATAAATACCACAATGGCAATGTTCACATTAGAAACAAGACTGTAATTACCCCGCTTCTAAACAAAGTCCTCCTATGCAACCTGGGCGACTCTAATAAAATAATTATCAAGTATCATTAGGATTTAATCAGGACCCTGAAAGAGTACTCTTAGTCACAGGTGTGCAACAAAATGAACAGCAGGAAAAATACATTTAAATAAAGGCTAAAAAATCACGTAATACCTGTTCAGGTAGATCTGGTATAAAAAGGAACTCCTGGTATTCTGTGCTTGCAAGTCAGGTGAGAGTGAAGTACTGACCTCACAGAATGAGGGAAGGCATCTGCTTGGAAGCATTATTGGTCTATTAAATTATTAGTTTAAAGCTCAATTTTTAAAAAAGTTCTGCTCTTCTGCTTACTGATGACAGAAAATACATAAGGCTATCAGTGCAGTCACTGAATGGCCCACACTGAATTAGAATTTAATAGTCATGGAAACATTCAGCTGTAATCACCTTCTGACTCTTACAGAAAGGTGAGCAGATACAGAAATAAGGACCAGATATGCATTCAATAAAAAGCTGTGGGTGTTCATGTGGTTATCAGAGTTGTAGATTGAAAATTAGCACATTCCCTTCTCCTCGTGACATAAATCTGAGGTTTCTTTCCATTAGATTTCTGGAAGATGACGCAGTACAAATTTACATTTATTCATTGTTTGCACTCTCCAGAAGTTAATTAAGAAAAATACAGAAGCAAACATGCATCTGCCTTGCCAATTTGTTCTGATTCTACTCATAGGAGCACCAGATATGCTGTCCCCTTGATTGTGCAGAGCCCCACTCCCCTTGCAGGTTTGCCAGGGACAGTCGGGCACTCACTGCACAGGGTGCTGCCTTAACAGAATTACCTTTGCATGTGACCATCAATAAAAATATTTCTCTGTGTTGGTGGTGGGAGTGCACTGAAGGATATATTCCTTGATAAAAGGGAAGAGTGAATGAACTGGCAATCATAAATCCATGTTTAAGGCAGATCCAGCACGGGTTCTTTATACAGGGTCATGCGTCTGTGGATGTAAAAGTGCATACACCCACTTAAAAACACCTCTGCTACCTGTCAGCACCTATTTCTTTTTTACATGTCATGGGGATCTATGAAATTTCGTTGAAGTTTGCAGTTCAAGAAATTTTTTTCAAAATGGTGGCAAATCCACTCAAAAAGAAAATGTTAAAAACCAGTCGGTGCTAATTCATTTTGTATTTGACACAAGGACTTAAAAATTTAAGCTATTCTAGAAGTCTGTTTAGCAACACACAACCTCAGGAGATTTTTGTGTCTTTCCCATAAAACTTCTGTAAATAAAATCCACTTGGAAGTTAGTGGAAATAATCAGAAAGTCTAGTATAGGGTTTTATTTAAGAAACTGAAGGCCACAACAATGTTGGTAATAAGGTGATGTGCAACAAAGAATAGCCGGTGGTAAAAACGCTCCTTTTTTTCCTGCTAAGGAGATTACAAGGTTATAATTTGTAAAATAAGCATATTCCTGTTAATTAAATTAAGGACTTGGGTGCATAAGCAAATACCAATCACAGGAGAGAAAGAGGGAGAGGGATGCTGAGTTTCACACATAATTTGTTTCTAGCTGCTTAGCAGGGCTATGACAGACATTCGCTAAGTAGAAAGCAAACATTTACTATTTAGTTCTCCTTTGCAGTTAACACCTACAAGCCTCTATTAGCAAAAGCTGCCTCCTTTGGCAGACAGGATGGTTTGTTGTGAAAATTTTTACCTGTGGTGGCTTTAAGAGAGCATTTGCTGCTAATTCAAAGATGTGTCAGCACTGATTAATAAACAAACATACTCTTATGCTTTTATATTTTATAAATTGCAGAATACTTTATCTTGCGGCCCTGATTCAGGTTTACTGGAGTGAGTAGGGATCCTTCTACTGCTTTCACTGAAGTCAAGCCCTAAATCAGATGCTGGAAAGGATATATATCCAGCACATCCATGGGTGTCCCCGTGCTCGTCTTGCTGGGATTACACCAATCTCAGACAAAATGGCAAAACAAGCCCTACACCTCCAGCAAAACAAGCCTCCCCCCCTCCAGGAGGTGGGAGCTCCTTTTGGGATTCATGGCTCCATGCCCCACTCATGTCCTTGCCCCAAACTTGCAGCCTCAGCTGGCTGCACTCAACAGGGCCCCTTGTCCAGGGAGGCTTTAATGCCACTCTGCTAAATGTCAGCTCTGAGTGGCACAGCCCAAACAAAGCAGGAGGAATGCTGTGTCATGGCATGGGCTGCAAGCTGGCAGGGCACCCAAAAACAACAAAGCCACTTCAGCTGAGGTCCTGCAGGAATGTGTTCCTTGGAAGAAGACGGGGGAGGGAGGACGGGTACGTTTGGATGGGAACCAGCAGTTTGACAACCTGTCTAAACATATGGCACTCTCCAGTTCTTTATGTTTCAAAAATTAGAAGATAAAATGTGAGATTCTTTAATATATGTGTTTATTAAAAAGAAAAATAAGTGTTGCAATGGGTGAGCAATGTCAAAAAAAAAGGTTATTAAAAGTCTTATTTAGATGGAGATTTTAGACCACCCTGAGTACCACAGAGAGATGAGCTGATGAAGTGCTGTTACACATTTTGCCATAAATATAATGTTTTAATTGTCTAAGTGTCCATCCATTGTATTTTCTTTCTATCCTGGGGCAAATCCAATGGGATAATTAACCACAGTGCTCTTGACCAAAGGGTATCAGTTGAGATGAGCTCAGATATGAACTCACTGAACTGATGACTGGATATGACACTCACTACTTGACCAGCCTTAGTATCAGAGGAAGGAAAACGTGGTGCCTGTTCTCAAAAGGGGTCAAGGGAAGGCTATTTAAAAAAATAGAAATCAGTAAATAATCAGCACTGCATACCCTGCTTGAAACCCTAAAGGGGAAAAAAATATTATTGTTACCTTTGTTTCAAAAAGTCCCTCTAACAAATATTGGGTTTGAATTTGAAACCCAAGGTTGAAGGTTGAAGAATGACTCTGTTCCTTTTTGTCTTGTTCTGTAGTTATCTGTAGCCAACAAAATATTATAATCAAATTGACAGGATCCTACACTAAACTCATCTTCATCCTGGCTCATTCCAGCCAAACTTAGGTCCTTGCAAATCTCCCCAGACACACTCTTCCACCTACAGCAAAATATCTCAAGTATGCTGAACCTCAGCAGCGTTCTGTGTTTAACCAACCCTTAAATCAGATGGCTCAACATAAGACCCAATTGGAAGGCAGGGAAACAGTGAATTTGGAAAGTTATGTCCTGTGGAGTAAACTCTAATGCTTAAGACAGCAACCCTAAAGCCCCAAAGTTCGTGAGGCAGGGAGCTGGCACCAGACAGCATGACCAACACAGCATTTACCTGGGGAGAGGTGGCCAACTCTCTAAATCGTACAGTGTTTCAAATGCAATGGCATCTTTCTTCCCAAGTATTTCAAAAAACAGTGATGGTCATTCCCACTTCTGGGTGAGAACGTGCATTTTGCTTTTGAGCTGTGACAGAAAGGGGTTTGCTTCTATAACACAGTTTTTGAATAACAATGACGTTTTGTCACTCTTTCCATACACTGAAATTTAGTTTAGAAGTAAAAGGCAATTAAATACAGGGGTAGAGAGACTGAAATTAGTAAGATTTGTGTCCAAACCGATCCTTTGATTTCCAGAATACCCCCAGCTCTTTCATGGTGGGCTGGGGGCACTTGGCACCACAGCCAAGACTTTCTGTGTTCCTCAGAGGGGCTGGAATGGGCTTCCAAGGACAAATGCTGGACCCTGGCCCTGGCCATCCCTACAGCAACGTCGCAAAATCTGTGGGGCCAGATTGCTTACTCTTTGAAGGCAAAGAGGAAATGAATGAAACCACCAATAAAGTAAGGTAACAACGTACAATTTGAGGCAAGCTGAAGAAGGAGAGTGGCTTTTGTGGGTGATGTGCATCCTGCTGGCCTTTTGTAGAGCCAGCTGCGAGGCCTGATGGTAGCAAGGTGTGCAGGCTTCCAGATGTGCAGGTGCAAAGCCTGCAGACATCAAAAGCACCGATGCTCACAGCCATTACCTGAGCACCACCCTTTTGTATTTCAAAGGGAAAGCAGCTGAACTTTCCCTGTAATCACCATCTTGTAACCTCCCTTTAATGAACCAGATTGTACAGGACCTTCTTCGTGTCAGCTGAACAAAGAGGGCGCTGGCATTTTATTTTCCTCTCCTGGGATGCCCCCCAGTCCTGCTCTTCCTGTGAGGAATTCACCCAGGTTATCCTGCAGCATCACGGGGGAGAAGGCAGAGCCAGCAAAGCCACCACAGGGTATGGTGGGCAAAGCTGTGGTCATGAATTGGAAATGCTGGAAGAAGGCCAGCGCTGAAATCTCAGGATAGGGGAAGCACGAGCTGACGAACTCCTTGCAACTCCATTTGGCAACTTTATAATTTGGTTATGTTGTTTTCTGGAGTTTAAGAAGTCACCTCTTAGCTCAGGGTGTTTGAATGTGCCATGACAGCAACAAATGGGATTTAGTAAATTGCCCACAGAGATTTGATTACTTTGACTAATTAATTAACGTGATTGCTTGTTCAAACAGTACTCAGTGGAGATTTTCTAATAGGAACCTAGGTTTGTGACTGGTACCTGTCTCAAAGAGAAAAACTGCTGAAATTTCTGTATTTAGGATATACACATACATGGTATTTCCTCCCCTTCTGGACAAGTGGATCCCTAACTTACACCCTGGCATTTCTGCCTTGGGCGAGTAACCTGCACATTTAAAAAAGGCTCTGTGCTGTGCTTCTAAGGAGTTCCTGATCAACCACCCATATGAACAATATTTTTCCTCCAGGGTGTGCACAGAAAATAGTTTGGCCATTGCATTTGTAATGGTCAGTAATTCAGTGGGTAAAAATACATGGGTGCCTCTACGCCACTTTATTGTTTCCTTTCTTGGAACACTAGCAGAGAATTAAGAAGGGACAGAGGACTTCTGTAGGCAGGAGAGAAAAGGCCCAAAGGATCCTTAACCAACCCACATGAGGTCTAACAAAACTATTGAAAAGTATCTTGTCCCATGATTCTGTGGTTGAGAAATTAATTTCAGGATTAGCTCCTATTTGCTGTATAGTATTCCAGAAAGGAGACTCACACTTTAAACTCTGTTTCTCTCTTCTATAGTCCCACAAGTAACTCAAAATTGTGAGCCAGCTGTAAACAGTGTATCTGTCCACAATATTTCTGAGATATGTGACCTGCCTTATGTCCCTGTTACGACTTTGAGCAATCTTCAATTTTCTGGCTGGGAAATCTGTATTTTTCCCCATAGGGAATTCAGGAGTTTGCCATAGATTTTCTCTCTTTTGATCCACGTTTTGGTTTTGATTTTACCTAGCAGACTGCTTTGTATTGTTACATTGCTAGTTTTCCCACAAGTAAATAATCTCAAGTCAGTGATAAAACTCCCCATTATTCCTTAGACCTGCTCCTCAGAATCAGAGCAACATGGATCTAGATTTGCAATTACCGCACCTGCTGTATGTCACAGGAAAAGAAATAAAGTGTTTATTTAAGAAGACAGAAGATGGTGTGGATATCCTGAATTATCCCATAATTTTCCTGGGTGCTGAGGACCCAGCATCCACATTGGACATGGCTGAAGGGGATTGCTTCAGGTAAATTCTAACCTGATCTCATGGACTTAGTGGCCGTTGAGGCTAACACCATGTCAGGGGACCTCAGTGAGCACAAATCCATGTTTATTCCAAAGAGAACTCAGTCCCCATGCTCTGATGCCACTTACTCCTAAAAGCAAACTGAAGCTCAGAAAGGAGGGAAGTATTTTCCTTCAAACTATTTATTTTGACTCAAGCTTAAATGATGTCAAAACAGACTTTATTTTTTTCTGCTGCACAGAAACAAAAGTCTAAAAAGTCACTGGGCTGTAGAGTGACACCCCATAGTCACTCACACCAGCTGCTAACTGGAATAAGTCAATCCACCCTTACCTGTGAGGATCAGTCCTGAGAAACAAAAAGTTATTCAGTTTCCATATTTGGCCCTTGTGTTTTATTTTTTAACTACCACTTGAATGAGTAATAAAATCGGTTTACTTTTTTACCTCCGTTCATCTCCATGGTTAGGATCTGGAAAAGTGGCTACAGATATTTCATAGCTCAGCATTAATATCAACACTGTATACATGCAAACTGACGAAATGTGTAAGTTCTAAGCACTCCTTGAAAGCTGTGGAAAGAGGAAGCATTTAGCTCTGCACAAGCAGCACTGGCTGGCTCACAAACAAGCCTGCGGTAGCCATTTAAAGAACGTTACAAATCCTTTGGACAATGCGCATTTTATTAGGAAAAGGAAGCACTGAAGAATACACACAGCAGGAAAAAGTAAACGCATTAACTGACTTTAATGCGGATGAAAATGGTGGCGCGGGGAGAAATTCTGTTCCAGAAAGGTCATTCCTTTGCCTCTGCATTCCTTCCCCACATTTACATGCTGCTCGCTGGATTCATCAAAGGTCTTCATTATTCGCTCTTGGCACGCATGAAACAATCACTTTCAGATATAATGACCTAATTACTCAAACAAGACAAACAAAAAAAAAAAAGGGCAGTTATTTACTTCAGACGCTAGCGTTAGCAGCTCTTCAGAAAAGCCATTTAAAGGACTTGTAGCAGGGAGCTAAACCTCGAGAACCAGGATCACCTAAAAGGGTGGGGTCTGATGGCCACAAGCTCTGGTGACGAGTCCCTGCCGTTATGACTCAGGCTGTCCCAACTTGAACTCCTCTCCCGATGGACCTGGTAACCACGAGCTGCACAACAAGGACGTTTTCACCACGTTTCTCCCCCAGCTTCTTTGTGGTCAATTCCAGATCATCCTGCATGCCCAGGGCCAGCCCGGGGCTTTCAGTGTCTCTGGGACCTCTACGCAACATCTACACGAGCAAACTTTAGCCTTAGAGATAATTTCTGCTCCCTCTTTATGTTCTTCTACTTCCTGAGCAGCACAGAAATCAGATGCAACAAGAGAAAGTTTTGGACTGAATATTGGTAAATGAAGGGATAACCAGGGCCATTTATTATTCAGATTTACCGTGCCTGAAAAAAGACCTGGTCCGAAAGGTGGATGAATATGGTTCTTTATTTTTTGTTGTTCTGTAGGATGGCACAGTAGTAATGATGTAATCACTACCAGTAAATGTCCCAGTCAGGCAACAACTCATTTGGCACCCACATTATTGCAGAAAAAAAATAGATACCGGTTTTATGATGATGCTTGTCAGCGCTGTGTCATTTACATAGCCATATCAATTGTCTCAATTAAAAAGAGGTGATTCTGGGGACAAGAATCGGAGTATTAACTTTTGTGCCTCTCTGCAATTTCCCCTATAGACATGAACTTTATTTGCCATCCCAGTACCCCTGCGAATGTGGGATATTCATCCAGTGTCAGGAAATGTTCCCAGATATGCTTGAGCCTGTCCTATTCAGTACACATCGACATAGAGAGATCCAGCTCATTTCCTTATTGCTAAACATTTCACACGGAATGGCAAACGGAAGGTTTAAGCCCCAGTGGGGTCATATGTGTCTGACCCACAAATAATTGTGTGACACCAGAAGGTTTATTATTTCCTAGCAGAAATTAGAAGCATATTTCTGAATAGGTTCCCCACCCTGGGTAGCACAAGCCTTCCTCTGAAGAGTGTCTCTATGGTAATTGATGTTAATGAGCAGCAAGCAAAGGAGAAACACTGGGTCACCAGGTAGGAAGCCCCCCAAGAGATAATCTAATTACTCTCCAAAACAAATTACTTTCAACCAAAACAAATTACTTTCAATCACTCTGCAACAGATAAGATCAGTGGAGGGGACTCAAAGCTGATGACAGCTGGAGACTGAGGCTTCACGAGTTTATGGATTGATCGCTTTTCTCTTTGGTCCGTTTTGTTGAATGACAATGGAGTGACAGAAAACTGGAGCCAAGAACTGAACTCCCTTTCATTTCATTCAGATGAATGCCGAGGACCTGCCAACTCCGTGCTCTTTGCTGGGTGGCTCATTGATCTGAAATTGGAAAAGCTGGAGCCATGTGTATCCACAGCTGTAACGGGAGAAAGACTCTCTAGAGGAATAAATGTGCAGCCTGGGGGACTACAAAATCCACTCCTTGTGCATCTTGTTATGTGAGGAAGGGAAAACATGACATTGTTGCTCTTTTTTTCCTGCTCATAAAGATATGAGGCAAAACGGAGCCTTCATTCTCATGAAGCCTCAACAGGACTAAATCACAAATATTAACTTAAATTGCTGCTCTACGGAGAACGTTAAGTCAGGCAGTTGGAGTGAGGGTAGATTGATTAATCAGTGGGCTTTTATATCTGCTACTTGCTGTGCAAAGGGTTGCCATTGTTACCGGTGTATGTGAGAAAAACTCATAAATTTGGGGATTATCCTCTTTTGAGAATGGGGTGCTGGTATTGCCATGAATTGAAAGGGCTTGTGCAGGGCTCATTCACAGTTCTGTTGCTCTCGATATCAACGGTACTGTCTACTTCCTTCTACAACGTTATACAGCTGATGGAACATCTGCCTGGCTGAGTCCAAACCGCACTGGTGGCAATCTGTGTCCTGGTAGCCCAGGGAATGGAAGAAAGGGCATCTCCTGCCTTGCAACAGCAGCTCTTCCGTGGAGCGAGGCTGCAGTGGCAGCGATCAGTAGCTGTTTTGTGACAGGCTTTATCTGCTGGAGGCCTCTGATAAAGAGCAATAGACAGGTCTCAGGGAGACTTTGCTATTGATTGAAACCTCGGTGCCCCACACAGGGAGAGAAGGATTCCTGCCCTGCTCTGGAAATGCTCTGAAAGAGGTTAAATTCTGAATTATCTGGGGGTTGTGTGGGCAGGGGGGGTGGGGGGTCTTTACAGCCCCCTTAGCAAAAGGAGTGCCCAAATCAAAATTATCCACAACCCAGAGTGTATGAACTGCACACTGACCCATGTGGAAGAGGCACCATGGACTCCACTCTCCCATCCTCAGCACGTCTGTCTGCTTTGCTCACTTCAGCATCTGAGGGCTCTCTGCCTCTGGTGGTGCAAGGATCTTCCTGGTACCTCCAGATATGAAAGGGGATGGAGGCAATGGGGCTCTCACTTTCAGCTTGAAAGGTTGGAGGAATTTTGTTTCCAGGAAAAGGAAAATAAATTGAAGATGGAGTTGACACAGAAATATTTGGCGTTTAAAGACGGTAAAGTAGGATTGTTCTGACCATTGTATGCCTGATCACAGTTGTACATACACATAAAAAACATTGAGTTTAATTCTGTTTCTTATAGCAAGTCAATGTACATAACCCACAACAGCCAAATAGTGGGGGATTTTATGTTCCTTCCAATATTTGTGATGTTTATGTAGATAAATACCTTGTAGTAATGCAGATATTTCATTTTACTTTCCAGTGGTGTCTCAGAGTTTATCTCTTGCTGAACCAAGTTATTTAATGAAGCTGAACTACTTTTGGAGTAAGACATCCGTCACTCGCTCCTTTCCTCACTAGTCAAATGTGTAAAACCTAAGTAAACTTGAATTACTTTCTAAAGACCATGCAGGCTCTTTCCATGCTGATTTGTTCTGCTTCTCTTACTTTCAAATGGCCTTTTAATTGGCCATTAAAGTAGGAAATTATGGCTGATTAGGATCAATCCAAATGCAATGTTTTGGATGGACTGGCTATTTGAATACCATTCTTTTAGATCCCGTGTTACTTCTGCTTTGTCAGCTAAAGGTCACTTTTAGCTGCATTGGCAGGATGCTTCAGTAAACTTTTCCCTTCAATTCTTGACCCCAAATGTCCCACAGCCGCGTTTGGTGGCAGCAAAGGGGACCAGTTGCAATAAGGAACATCAGAGAAAGTTATTTGGTTTCCCAATTCATAGCAAATTGTGCAGCTACACCCAGGCTATGCTTTAGGCTTCATTTCAGATGAAAATTACTTCCCATGACCTCCAATGGGAATAACAGTTTATTAATCTTCCTGTCTCTTGAGTAAAGTCATTGTACAACTTCCTACATGATTGTCACCTATGTTAAGGATGGAGTCTGGGGTTCTTCTGAGAAAGGAGGCAAGGTATCACTGCACTTTTTAAAATCCAGGTGAAGTAATTCCCTGTTCTGAACAGTTTTTGGAGGAGTTGTGTGAGAATATTTTTTTTCCTAAGATATTTCTCCATGGTTTTAGGCCCATGTTATGACCTGGAGTGAAAGGTTAGACTTCTGTTGGCTCAGAGGAGTAATTTTGCTCTCCAGAAGCTGGGGATATGTCTGTGTGCAAAATATTAACAGCCTTAAATCATTAAGAAACTTTGTACTAAGCTTTTGAGTTTGCATTTGTTCAGTCTGTTTCATAAAGGGCTTCACTGTTTCAGTCCTTCCTGCAGTATCATCACAATCAAAGGTGATGACAGCAGGTGAATAACCACTCATGGACTGAATTTGATAATCATTTACATCTCTTGACATTTTATACAGTTCTGTTGGTGCCTTGCAATTCCTAGTAGTGATAAGCAGCAGTGTAGCATGAAATACACAACAGCAAGAAAACTGTGAGTCTTAGATGGTTTGCTGGCTTCCTTAGCTCCCTTTCTGCCTCTTTTACTTCACAACATGGTAAATTGTTGTAATGTGTTCAGCACACACTCATTTTTTATCTGACCTTCATCAAGTATTTGAAGCCCAAATAATAATAAAAAAAAAAGCCAGGGGAAAAAAAAAAAAAAAAAAGCCACAACTATCTAAAGCAGAAATTCCCTAGACAAGTACAATTCTTAACTTTCACATCCTTCAGTCTTAACAGGACTGACCCATCCAGAACTAACCTGTGAACCTGTGTAAGAACAATCTGTCCCTGTGGAGTGGTCTGATTATTGGCATCACATAAGCCATAACAACTCTCCCAGAGCTTCTCAGTCGAGCCTGACCGATTCTAGCTGACACACCACTTAGATGGTCAAAAGCATAATAAATACCTTGGCTCATATAATTTATTATCAACTTCATGATTAGAAGACTTTGTAGTATCAATTTCATGACAAATTAGGATTATTATCATAGGTGTTTTTGAGAAAACATCTGCCTTTAAGCAAAGGTACAATCACATTTCTGAGGCTGTTTAACTTCAAGGGAAAGGAGGGATTCAGTGTCTCACCAAACAGACTGGCAGAGTTAAACCCCTTTCATAACTCACCTTCTTCTGACTCCCAAAAAATCATCACCTGAGTGCCCCTGGCTCAGTGTCCTTCTTAACAATGCACCTCCAGTGAAAGTTAGACCTCTGTGGGACAAATTCATCCCAGATTTCACTCAGTGAAATTGTTTCAGGGTCAGGTTTGTTTTTACGGGCCTGTATCGGTTTTGTTGCCGAAGTCTTTGCAAATCCTGGCTTCCTACTTTGCTCTTCAGGAGTGATTTTGTGGGAACTGTCACTGTATCAGACTGAATAAGACCACCTGGTTATTTCTGCCTGTCCAGATATATTTGTACAGGACCACAGCTCTAAGAATGCGCTCTTGCAAGTTTGAAGCATTTCTGGTATGTCTTCTTCTACTGTTCTCTGTCTATTAAATGAAAAATATTTCCAGTGAAGCTGAGACTTTTCATAAAGACAGCATTATTTAGTCACTGTCAGGAAAATAATACAGGCAAATGCTCCAAGGATGCCACGTTTGACTGAGCAGCTGATGATCTAGAGTCACCCTCTTCTAGAAAAGCTTTCCTCATGATTTCCACAAACATTGTGTAAACAAAGTCCAGGGGCATTACTCCCTAGGTCAAGCTGGAAATCAAAATGTAATCTCTTGGCAAAGAAACCTGCAATTATTCATTTCTGTTGCAGGATGAAGGCTTACTCAAAACATAAGGAAAAAAAACTTAAGAAAAAAACAGCTTTTCTTGGTTTAATGTAAATAAGGTGCTGGAGAAGCACTGTACCAAATATGATCCCATAAAATCAGTAAGGTTTCTTCTATAGAAGAATCATGAAGGATTTCATAGAACATGGAAAAGATGTGGTGGATGAAATACCCCTAAAACATGAAATAATGGCTTGCAGTGATGAAAAAACCCCACACATTTAGGCTATTTGAAGCTGATGGGAATTTTGTGAGCTTTAGAGCAGACCTAACCAGAAGGTATCATTTGACTGTGCAAGCTCCAAGTCGATTCCAGGCTCAGTATTGCTCTCTGGAATGCATTGGCTGATAGCAATAGCTGAGGAAGCATTAGATAACAGAATGGTGAGAGATATTTGAAATTGGTTGTCTGGCTGTGCTCGTTGGAAAGAACCAGCAACAACACACGCCAGTCACAGTAGCAACAATCCCCCCAGTGTGTTGACCTTCCTTAGCAGGGTGGTTTTAGAAGCAGCACCCCTCTGGAGGTGGTTCATTTGGAAAATCTGTAAGTATCTGATGCATTTGAATCCTACAAATTCAGCGAGGACTATGGTGTCAGGGGAGAGACTCAGCGAGTGCTCGTCCCATCCTATGACATCCTGTCAGTGGGCGCGCGCAGCGGGAGCTGTGGAATCTCAATTCTGCACTCATTCACAGCCTGGGGAGAAATATTGTCACCTCCATGCCTCTTGGATTGCAGAAGCAGCTGGGAAGCAGAGCAGTCCCTGACATATGGTGGAGTAACCTCTCCTTCTTAGGCAGGTTTTTTAACTTGTGCTGTGCTGATAAGGCTCTTTATAGAACAAGCTCGTGCTCGAATAACCGCGTATCGCAGTGTCCTGTGTCTTCACTTCTGCCTTCCCTCATTCTCCTGACATATTCTTCTCCACCAGAAGCAAGAGAAAAGGCTGGACTGCTCTGCTGGCCCTCTGCCATGAGCAAAATAATTTTCTTTTCTCTGTCACTTCTGGGATAACTGGCAGGAACTACAGCAGAAACCAGAAACCAGTGGCATTAACACTGACATCTCCAGCCCTGCCTGGAACCTTACTGCCCTCAGAGTATTTGCAGCCTCTGTAATTCTCCCACCTCTGACTTCAGAGAAAAGGGGGGAAGACTGACAGATCTCTTCGCAAAAGTAGTATTGGATCACACTCATGTAATCCCAACTACAAAATCTGCAGGAGGTTCCAAAGACACCCCAAAGGAAGCAGAAAATCTTCAATGTTTCTGTGGTATTTCCCTCTTCCTGCAGTGACTTGTGCAACCAAAGCTTTCACAATGATATTCCAATGATATTCCATAGTTGAGAAAATGTTTCTTCGTCCTAAACACCTTCAGTTTATCACAATTTGACCCTCACTCAGTCTTGAGTGACTCACCTATATAATTTTTCCTTTGATCTCCACCACAAGGTAGCCTGCTATGACCAGCTTTGACTCATGGGTAGATTCTTGCCCTATTTCCTCATCATTTTTGTATCCACCTGCCTTAGTTTCTTTCCAGTTGGTTTCATGATGTCATTATCCAGTACAGCACAGGCCCTCTGTTTCCTTTTTGGTGTGTTCCAGGATCTCTGGATGTTTGACTTTTAATTATAGCTAATTTTAGTCTTCCAAAACACATTCACTTCAATTTCATTATTACTGAAAGCTGTACTTCTAGTTCTGCAGAAATTGCATTGGGCATCAAAAACTGCAGTGGAAATAAATGATTCATTGCAACAGGTGAAAATGCTTTTGCAATTGTGTACTGTTTGGTCAGGAGGAATTTTTGTTCTATAAGACTTTCCTCACGGGTTTTTGCTTGGTTTTCCTATCCTCATAAAAGCAGAAAATCTGACACTACCTAGTTTCCTTGTTGCAGGAAGCAAGTCCAGCATTGGAAGTGATGGTGAGATTTACCCTACAATACATTTGTTCTGCAAACATATTTTTTTCCTGAAAATGCATTTGTAGGAACATGCAAAGGCATGTGTCTTTCTATTGAACTTTGATAAAAGATGCCAATAAATGATAAAGTTCAGTGACACAGACAGGAACTGAAATTAAAATCATGTGTTGCAACTTTTGTATTTTGAATTCAGTGACATTCATTAGTTCAGTGACATTTATTAGCTCATTTATCTCTAGCTAAAAATAAGGCCCTGGATCTGAGTTAATCATCTAGGCTTTTTTTTTTCCTTTACAGAGGCAATAAAGAAATGAACACTTCCAGGGTATTTTTAACCCATATATCTTCAGCAGCTGTTTTTTGATAGGATTGGTACAATTTAGCCCAATTAAATGTTTGCAGGCACTTACCTCTCTCAGGGACTAGAGGGTAACTTGGGCAAATTATTTAAGTTGAAACCTTCCTCTGACAAGAGAGGTCATTCCAAAAAATTAGTTAAGCCATTAATTTTTGTTTTAATTTGATTAGACATGAACCCTTTAACATCAGCCCATGTAACATCAGCAACAGCAACAACAAAAATAATTTTTAAAGGCTCTCCATCAATTGTTGGGAAATTCTCCTTTACAGCCAGCTTTTTCACTGATTTGAAATATCATTGAGTGCAAGTGATTTGTCCTTTCTGCCTCAGTTTTTGATCTTCACTGAGGTGAATGAACAAGTTTCAAGCGTCAGTTCCTTACTGCTCGAAAGAAGCCTGAACTTCTTGATGAAGAGTATAAAATTTAACGATCATGATTATTGTTCCCACTAGAGTATAGCAGAAGTAGTGATCATAAAACAGCTTCTATTCACTGAGTTGCACAGAAAAGTTGAATTGAGCTAAAAGAAGTCTTTCAGATTAATTTCAGACCATAACCTCTGCGTGTGTGGTGGGTCCCCTGTACCTTGAAGAATGCCAGGATGAGTTACATGCACAACTGCTGTGGGGCCCAGGGCTGCGGGGCAGGAACTGCCTTTGTGGCAGCCATGTAATAACATTGCAGAGGAAAAAAAGAATTAGGGACTCACATGCCCTAGTATTATTTACTGGACTTATAATATTGTGAACTTCCGTGATGTAAGAAAGACCAGAATTGGTAGGAAAGCCCACACATGATTTGGAGGATGTAGACACCTGAATGAAAAGAGGTCTTAATCCTCATTAATTATTCAGCAACCATGTAGGGGAAAACTAGGGTCTTTTCTGGGTGTTTCAAGCCAAAAAATGCCAAAAGCTAATCAAAAAGCAGTAGCTGCTTTTGAAGTGATTGATGAGATTCAATCTCTCACTCCCAGTGAATGTGTTATGCAAGACCCTGATCATCCAAACTCAGACTGATCGATGTGGTTAACTCCAGTTAAATACATCTGAAGTTGCACATGATAATAAGCGCAAGATATCTTCCTACAAGCCTCTGTATTTTTGTGTGGCCTTGTCTATGTGCTCACCCTCACTGAGCTAAGATTGCTCATGAAGAAAAGTTTTTTGTGGGAGTGTTTGCAGGAGGGAGATGCAAGCGTGGGGACAAAAGGATGAAAGCAAACAAGTAGCAAAACGTAAAAACGGTATGTGGAAGCTGACCAAAGCTTTGTGTTTCAGAGAAGCTGGTCAGCAGGTGGGGCTATCTCTTGTTTAATTGTCATTTAATGTCCTGTGGGGAAAGATTCTTTTTTTTCTTTATGAAATTACCAGTTTTCTTTTTTGAAATCTGAGAAAATTCCTTTAACGATCATTTTGGATGTACAACAGAAAAGTCGGCAGCAATCCCTTTAAATATCTCTGGGATGCAAATACGGTGGAAAACCCCCAAATGTGTGTGTCTTCTTCTTTCCAGGGGCACTCGCTGAGCTAGCTCCCTGGGAGGAGCCCACGTGGAAAAAATCCATGCGCAGACCAGAAAAAAATTTCTATTTGAAGCTTAAATCGGGCGATGCAGTTTTACTTCGCCCAGGACTTTTTCCCTGGACGTGGGGACGAATAGGAGCTGGAGGGCCCCCCCGGAGCGGCTCTCCCGAGGCGAGGCAGCCGCATCCCAGGGGCCAGGCTCCATCTAGTGCCGCTGTCGGGGATGGCCGGGCAGGGATCCAGCCCGGGGACACCCGCAGTCGCCGGTACCCGGCCGGGCCGGGCTCTGCAGGGCCGGACCGGGCTGTACCAGCGCCGTGTGCCGCCCTGCCCCGCCGGCTGCCCGGGGCCGGGAGCGGCGGTCCCGCTCCCCCAGCGTTCGGCCCCTGCCGGAGAGGCGAGCCCAGGTTTAGGCAGCAGCTCCTCGATTTCTGAAAAGGGAAATGAAACACGGGACGGGCAAGGGCGAAGGCATGGGCTGAGCGGGAGCGGGGCAGCCTCCTGCCACTGGGTGGGCTGGGTACACACACGCCCACCCCCGGTCCCCGTCCCGGCGCCACATCGGGGCTGCGGGATGTGCGGCGAGCGCCCCGGGACCGCGGCCGGAGCCTCGCAGGAGCAGAGACCTCGGAGATGCGGATGCGGAGGAAGCGACCTTAGGATGTCACCCGCTCAGTATTTTCGGGGGAGTGACCGATCCGGCTATGAAATGGACTCTATATCGGATGCGGCCGGATCGATGGAGCTGATAACGGCGAGCTATAAAAGGCCGGGGGGCGGCTGCGGCCGCGCTACAGCCCCGAGGCGCCGCTCCGGGATGGGGCTGCGCCCCGCCGCGCTGGCGCTGCTCGGTCTGGCGGCCGCCGCTGCCTCCGCGCTGCCNCGGGGCCGGGGCCGCGGCGGTGACACTGCTGTCCCCTCTCTCTCTCTCTGCCCGCAGGTCTGCTGGAGATCCGCGCCGTGGCCGTGCGCACCGTGGCCATCAAGGGCGTGCAGAGCTCCCGGTACCTGTGCATGGACGAGGCGGGGCGGCTGCACGGGCAGGTGAGCACCCGCGCTGCTGTCCCCGGGGGGATTTTCCACTCTGGAACAGCGGCGTACTCTAATAATGGGGCAACAGAGCTTTCCCTCCCTCCCCCACCTCGCCCGCCTGTTCTCCCTAGGACCTGCGGTTCTAGTCACCGCCGCTGCCCGAAAGGCTGCGGGGATTGTTAGAAGGCAGAAGGGAAACGTCGTTTCGAAAGCAAATGATGATTCGCGTGTCCCCTGCCAAAATACACGGAAAGTACAGCCCAGGGCAAAGTTGCATTTAGGTTTAAAATTCTCATCAGTGGGAGACTGTGATTCTGCTGCAAAAATAGATTAAGCTCTGCCGTAGAATGTGAATAATTTATCACTGTTCAGGCCAGGTATTCTGGGGAAAAAAATTAAGAAGATTGCTCCTTTGGAGAAGAGCTGCAGCCAGCTGGCTGCCAGGCATACAACTCCCAGCAACATGGGGTTGTCATCTCTTAGGGAGGTGCAAACAGAAAAAGGATTTTGAGGGGGAAAGGATGCTTCTCCACTGCCTCACTTCTGCCCTGCTGTAACAGCACACCTGTGGGACTCTGAGGGGTTGGGGAGTTAAGACCCCCACTGATGCCACTAGGTTAGCTTTTTCACTAGGTTTAGCAACTAGGCATTGACATAAATTCATTTCTAAGGCATGTGAATACATTACTGACTCTAGAATTTGACAGAATTTGGACATTTGACAGCTGCTCAGATTTAGTCTGTACAGAAGCCTGAGTTTCACAGAGCAATGGCTTTTCATGATGCCACAGTAAAGATACAGCTTGATTCTGTTTTGGTTACTCCAGCAAAATTTCTGCTGATTTCGATCAGGAAAGGACTTGGCCCATTCTCAAAACTCCCAGTATCTTTAAGAACAGCAACACTGATGTTTCTGAATGTGGATAGAATTAAGAATGTGGAACAGAATTAGGCCTTTCTTTCTGAATTTCCTTGCTTTTCTGGGTTCAAATCAGTCAAGGCTAAGATGAGGTGCACAGGTTCAGATGATATGGTAGGTCAATTATTAGCTTAATTCTTTAATGTATATCCAAAACAAATCAGAGCCTGGATTCTGCTCCCATTGGAGCTGGAGCCACCAGCTGAACTTGAGGAATCACAGAATTTTAAAAAGGCTTTCCTATAACACCATTTTGAAGGCACACACGTTGACTGGAACTGCATTTGTTGGTGTAGAGTATTAGATGCAGGCAGGGGTTCTATTCTGAAAACACAACAGCACGTAGCCGTGCTGTCCCACCTCCGTGCTGGGGACACCTGCTGTCACCTCTGTACTCACAGCCCAGCCAGACAGCTCTGCAAGTAAATCTTTACCTTATCAGCACCACGCTCAGGACTGGGAGAACAAAAGGGCAAACACGGTGTCTGGGGGCTGAACCTGTGCTCCTGCAACTTGGCCTGTCTTGACACTGGAAAATCGATGACTGGGGTTGGTTTTGAATGTGCTGTGTGCTGCAGCCAGTAATTTAGGGGAAATGCTGAATATACTGACATAATGCGATTCCTCTTGTGAAAAAAAGATAATCTGGAAATACTTAAAAAGTCTGTTTGGTACTTTGTCTGTTTAAAAAAACAGACTAAAGACCATCCCAATGGAAAGAGAAGGGAAAGGTACAGCTGAGACATGGGAACTCAATCAATACCTGTTATTTGTAGTGTGCACTTCTTGAGCAAGAAGCTCTTTTATTTCATCATCCCTTTTAGTGAGGCTGAGAACTCATAAAAACAGCTAGCAATCCAGCCTCAATTTTTTGTCATATACACATATTTTTCTGAGATACAATGTATGTGTGCAAGGAGAAATATTGCACCATTTTATTTGGAGAAAACATATTTTTTAAAATTGCTTTATTAGTTTAAAACATGCTTTTAAAAGATAACCAAATGCATGGCCTTAATTTTGCTCCATGTTACTGGAGGTGTCTGAGAAAGGCCCAAAAGTATTAAATATGCTCTCTGTTCAGACAGGCAGAACATTCATGTAAGGACATTACTGTCTCTGCAGACTGAGACATAATCAGCAACTCTTTTTTATGGACCACATGTTCAATCACCTGCACTGGCTGAGACTGAAATAGTTGTAAGAAAGACAACCAGAGTTGTAAGAAATGTAGTGCTGGCGTAAAGATCTGGAGATCTGACCNTTAAGATGTTACAGATATATAATATCTGTACAGGCCATTGCAAATGTAATCCTACAAATTCATACCTAAGAAAATGCATTCTTCTGTATAAAATCCTAACTTGTGCTGGTGTCAATTCAACAGTTCTCATGTTAACATGAAAATGACACTTTGTAAAAGGGTCTTTGGCAATTTCAGTAAATTTTGAGCAGAAAAAGGTGGAAATTACCTTTTTGTAGTGTTTTACTTTTTGGTCACATTGCCTTTCTACAGACCTGATCCTGAAGCCCTTGCACAGGCAATTCTCTAACAGAGCAGGAGTTCTATACTTGAGATGGGACTCATAACTGCAATTAAGAACAGTTAATCTAAATCAGCACTGGCATCTGAGACTCTTTTTCCCGGTGCTCACGACAGGATAAGTGTGGTGGCTGTGGAGAAGCACATCCCAGGATTCAAAGCTTATTTAATGGGATGGACATGGAAAGAACTTCAGGGGTTATGGAATGGAATGGAATGGAATGGAATGGAATGGAATGGAATGGAATGGAATGGAATGGAATGGAATGGAATGGAATGGAATGGAATGGAATGGAATGGAATGGAATGGAATGGAATGGAATGGAATGGAATGGAATGGAATGGAATGGAATGGAATGGAATGGAATGGAATGGAATGGAATGGAATGGAATGGAATGGAATGGAATGGAATGGAATGGAATGGAATGGAATGGAATGGAATGGAATGGAATGGAATGGAATGGAATGGAATGGAATGGAATGGAATGGAATGGAATGGAATGGAATGGAATGGAATGGAATGGAATGGAATGGAATGGAATGGAATGGAATGGAATGGAATGGAATGGAATGGAATGGAATGGAATGGAATGGAATGGAATGGAATGGAATGGAATGGAATGGAATGGAATGGAATGGAATGGAATGGAATGGAATGGAATGGAATGGAATGGAATGGAATGGAATGGAATGGAATGGAATGGAATGGAATGGAATGGAATGGAATGGAATGGAATGGAATGGAATGGAATGGAATGGAATGGAATGGAATGGAATGGAATGGAATGGAATGGAATAGAATAGAATAGAATAGAATAGAATAGAATAGAACAGAACAGAACAGAACAGAACAGAATAGGGATTGGGACGAGCCAGAGGGACACCCCCACTGAGGGACAAGAACTTTTCCCATCTAAGGTTTGTTTTGTGATTGAATACAACCAGCCTGGTGGGTATATTTGTAATTCTTGCTATTCCTTGCTGTTCAGCTCAGGTATTCCACTGAAGACTGTTCCTTTGAGGAGGAGATTCGCCCGGACGGCTACAACGTGTATAAATCCAAAAAACACGGAATATCAGTGTCTTTGAGCAGTGCCAAACAAAGACAGCAGTTCAAGGGGAAAGATTTCCTTCCCTTGTCTCACTTCTTGCCCATGATCAACACCGTGCCGGTGGAGTCAGCAGACTTTGGTGAATACGGTGATTACAGCCAGGCCTTTGAGCCAGAGGTGTTCTCCTCACCTCTGGAGACAGACAGCATGGACCCCTTTGGCATCGCCTCTAAACTGTCCCCAGTGAAGAGCCCCAGCTTCCAGAAGTGACTCTACTCCCACACGTGTTTTTACAGAGATATTGCGAGTACTGCAGGGTTTTTAACCTTTTGTATAGTGATATTTGGGAACTTTTTTGTGTATTTGAGTATGGAGCCAGCCTTGTTCTTGTTGTACCTGTAGGAGATGAGTGCCAAGAGGCTGTTCTATAGTCTAAAAAATTGCCTAGCCATAGTTTTGTCTGGAAAAGGATTAAATGCAAAAAAGTTTAGCAGCTTCATCAGAATTCCTCCATAGGTGGTGATAAAATAACTATATTTTTTCCACACCAGCTTCACTTCCACATATATTTACCTGTCATATGAGCAAATGCAGAAAACCTTTTCCTCTTCAGACCTCAATCTCAAACATTTGGACCAAAACTAGACAAAGTAAAACATCCTACCAGATGTAACTTGAATTAATGCTGCTTCTTAAAAGGCTGCTATCAACATTCTGGGGAAAACTTTCTATTGAAAGCATACTACTGAAAAAACAAATCTGCTTGTATATTGTGCTTTTTTGTTCCCTTAGAAAACAAGGGAAGAAAGGGAAAAATTTCTCTCTTCCCTTACTGCTAAAAAGTACTTTGGGAAACTTGATCATTGATTTCTTTTGTAAACTAAATTATGTTCTCTGTGGCATCAGAATTATGCAGCAGAGAGTTCTCATAAAAATCAGTGAGAATTCAGTGTGGGGTTGGAAGAGTGCCCAGGGCTAGAACTGATGTTCATCAGGTAGGGAACGAGCAGTTCAAAGGACTGTTTAAATGAAGATTCTGTTGTATATAACCATGTATACATCATTAGCAAACAGAGAAAAACACTGAGAATGGATGTATAGGTCAAATCAGTTGTAAAATAGGTTTTTGTGTTTAACCTTTCACCACCAGGAATTCTTTCAAGTCACTTCCAGGCTTGATTCAGCACCCATGGGAATCAGTAGAGAGATGGTTTAGTGAGTTAAAAGCTGCAGAACTGGATCAGGATTCTCCTTGAAGGAAGGCATTGTGAGTGCCTTTGGTCAAGGCACCTGATATCTTCAAGTTCTGTTCTCCCTTTGAAAAAATTCAATGAAGGAATAACCGAGGTGAAACCAAAAGGGGGGAAAAAAATTTAAAAAAGGGATGGTTCAGGGATTCTACTTGTTTCCAAAGGTTCATTTATATTAGAGATTTCTGGACAAGAAAAAGTAAAAAAAGCTCTACTGGAAATACCGGTGTTCTTCTGACCTAGCACTTCATTGCCAAGGCAATATTTATAATTAATTTATTGAATACATACCTCTGTTTATTTTGTTACTGTTATTTATGCTCAAAATTCTATTTATATACTTCTGAGGTGGGTTTTTTTAGTTGTAACAAATCTTGTGAAGTTTTGTAATCAACGGACTTTTAGCCAACAATAGCCAATTTTTCAGCGAATTTTTAAATAGCCAGAATTTTAGCCAATTTTTAATTTTCTGTGCATTATCAGTAGTGTAATGGATACATTTGCAATAAAAGAGAAAATCATCTCCAACACTGAAATCTGCTTGACTCTTTTGTCTCTCCCTAAATGCCATATCCACACATCTTTTAAATACCTCCAGAGACGGTGACTCAGCCACATCCCTGGGTAGCTTCTTGACAAAAAAAAAAAAATCCCATAGGCAGAAGGCTATTCCCATTTAAAAATGGGAACCATTCTAACCAGTGCTGCCACGGAGAAAAGTGGTGAGTTCTGCCTGAAAAAGATGTCACTTTCTGGCAGGAAAAGATCTCAAATGTTTCCATTTGGAAATGCTGTGAGTCACAGGAACAGCAGATTTCTTGGCTGGCAAACATCTCCCATGGTGTTTTCCCTTTTTCTTTTGTTCTAAGCCACTGCAACGCATCCAGAGGGTTCCCACTCCTCGTATGCTGGGAGAGGTAGTTCTGATTTCCAGGTTGTTTGATTCTAAAACCTTTGGGATTTCAGGGGACTTAATTTCCAGTTTTGATCAGTCACTGTATTTTCTTTGAATGTCTTTCGAGACCTCTTTTTTAAAAAAAAATAAAAACAAACCAGGAAACAAAATAAAATACGAATGAACTTCTAAGGAAGTTTGGTCAAAAAAAAAAGAATAATTTTTACTTTTCTGCTAAAAAATTGAACAGATTGGACAGAAAACATGGCAAATAATGGAGTTTGGAGGGTACAAGGGTACACAGGTTAATTGCACCAATGACAGGGTTTTTTTAAGTGGGTGTAACATTGTGACTATTTCTCAAGGATGCAAAGAGAGGCAATCTTACATTTTGGGAACAGCATCTTGAGCTCTCTGGTGACCCTATTTGCTGACACCTTTGGATTACCATCTTCCACTGGCAGCATGATGATTTTTCCTGCAACAGCACGGTTAGAGGTTGGCTCAATATTTATTTAGAAGAGGGAAGAATGCCAGGAGCTGAATGAACCCACACCGCTTCCTGGAGTGCTTCAGTTTTCGTTGGGAGTTTTCCCATCCCAGCTCTGACCAAACCTGGCTGTTTTGCTCATAAAATCTGACAAGATCTCGGCTTGAGGTGGGAGGATTCCTGGGAAATGCTTCCCCTGCCCTGTGATACCTGACTCGGTCAGGAACCGGGTGTGCAAAACCTCCAAAACCCATCTTTGGTTCTGTGGGAATGTAAACACCACCAGCACCCCTCGTTCCCTGTCCCCTGTCCATCGGAGCTCCTCAAAGGCAGTGGGACAATGGCGATGCTTTCATTCACAGCAGCACATTTTACAGCCCTAAAAGGTTTTTAAAACTCAGGTGTCAAATGTCTCCTTGTGAAGTCTCAGCTGGAAGCTGTGATGTGCAAATACGAGCTGTTGGAGGAGTGGAGAGGCTGCAGGAAAGGAGATACTGAGCGATTTCATTTCCACTTGGAGGGAGTGTAAAAACCTATAAATCAATTCAAAAGTCATAGCGTCCACTTTACCTCTGTTCAAATCATTGAAACACTGTTGGTGGAAAATTTGGGGGCCACTCTTTCTACTCTGCCAGTGTACTCTGCATATGAATGGGTAACAACATGATAAACAAAATTTCCATTTTTTCCCTCAAAAATATACGTATTCCAACACCAGGCTGGCAGAATAGTGTGGCCCAGAGCCACATTTTCATTAAGTATCTGGAAAATAATAGTATAAATAGTATAGTATACTTGAAAGTACTTGCTTATAAATTAGTATAAATGATTCCTTTGACCAGTGTTGATCTGTAATAACTCGTAAGTATTTTAACAGAGCAGCCTAGAACAGCATACTAGAGTTTGGGTGGGTATTTACACCAAAAATATTTGTGTTCTAGAATCATAGACTGGTTCGGGTTGGAAGGGACNGGGTGGGGTTTTTGGGACACCGACGTTTCCCCACGCAGGCCCCGGGCCGGGATCTGTGGCGGCGCTCGGACGCCCCCTAGTGGTCGTACGCCGCCATCGCGTGTGGGCGCGGCTCACCGCGAGAGGGCGTGGCTCACACTCCCGGCCACGCCCCCTGCCGCTCGCCGGCCACGCCCCCTGCTGCTCGCCGGTCACGCCCCCTGCCGCTCGCCGTCCTCTCCCGGCGTGCCCCGCGCCGCCATGGCGGACTTGTTCGATGGTATCGNGGCCACGCCCCCTGCTGCTCGCCGGTCACGCCCCCTGCCGCTCGCCGTCCTCTCCCGGCGTGCCCCGCGCCGCCATGGCGGACTTGTTCGATGGTATCGTGATGGCCGAGCAGAGGTGAGGGGACGGAGGGAGCTTGGAGCCGCCCGAGAGGGGCTTCTCGGCACCACAGGGCTTCCATGCGCCTGTGCTCTCCTGTGCGAGCTGCCAGGGGAGCGTCAGGGAAAGTAGGGCGAGCGCCGAGCCCGAGGTGGAGGGCGGGGAAAATCCGCCTCTGTGCGCGTCCTGAGAGACCGACCAGCGCGAAACGGCCTGAAGCTGAGTCAGGGGNCTGTGGGCATCTGCACCAAAAATACACTTCTTGAAAGCCACAGACACCAATATTAAGTGAGAGAACTGTGCAAACTCTTTCATTCCACGAGCAGCTACAGGCTCCGAGAGAACGGCCTGAAGCCGCTGCAGGACAGCCTTAGGGGTTTTGAGGTTTTGGGACGCGGGGTGGGGATTTTGTCCAGAGGATGGACCAGGCTGCCAAGGGAGTTGGTCTCTGCACACAGCGGGACCGGCCCCGGCAGGCTGGACCGAGACCAGCGGGGTGAGGGTCAGCAAGGCCAAGTGGCGGCTCCAGCCCTTGGGTCACCTCAAACCCCTGCAGCGCTCCAGGATAGCGGGAGAGCTGCTGGAAGGCATCCCTGGGGAGAGGGCCTGGGGATGCTGGCCGAGAGCTGCTGAGCACGAGTCCAGGTGTGCCCAGGTGGCCAAGAAGGCCAGTGGCATCCTGGCCAGTGTCAGCAATAGTGTGGAATAGTAGGACCAGGGCAATGACCGTCCCCCTGTTCTGGGCACCGCTGAGGCCCCACCTGGAATCCTGGGGTCAGTGTTGGGTTCTACACTACAAGAAAAACTGAGTTGCTGGAGCATGTCCAGAGAAGGGAATTGAGCTGGGGCAGGCTCTGGAGCACAAGTCTGATGAGAAGCAGCTGAAGAAGAATGGGGGGGGCTCATCCTGGAGAAAAGGAAGCTCAGGGAGGACCTTCCCTCTCTCTACAACTCCCTGACAGCAACCCCATGTGGGGTCAGAGTTTTCTCCCTGGTAACAAGTGACAGGACAAAAGGAAGTGACCTCGAGCTGCACCAGAGGAGGTTTAAGTTGGACATAAGGAGGAATTTCTTCATGGAAAAGGTTGCCAGGCCTTGAAAGGGGCTGCCCAGGGAACTGCTGGAGTCATCATTTCTGGAGGCATCCAAGGAACATCTGGATGTAGCACTCAGGGCTGTTTGACACAGTGGTGATCATTCAGAGGTTGGACTGGATGATCTCAGAGGTCTTTCCCAACCAAAATGAGCCTGTGATTCTGGAATTTAAATTGATTTTATGTGATATTTCTGAGCTTTGGAGGCGATGCATGTGTCTGTTGCTCAGAGTCATTAGTGTGCAGTGTGAGCTGAGATTAACAAAACTGGGATTAACGCGATTAACAAAGCTGTGACTCTGCTGTGACTGTCTGTGTTCCCAGGTTCCACGGGGAGGGCTACCAGGAGGGGCTTGCTGAGGGCAGCCACGTCGGAATGGCTGAGGGCAGGAGGTACGGAGCGCTCCACGGAGCCAGGATTGGCTCGGAGGTAAATGGGGAAACGCTTCAGCACTGGAATCTTCTTGTCACTAGAAAATGATCACAAGATCACTAGAAAATGAGCCACACAGAAACTTTCAGGCAAATCCACACAGAAACTTTCAGGCTGAGGCCTGCTGTGTTTCACTGCTGTGTCTGTGTCCAGGAGGACCGTGAAGCTGCTTTAAAGGTGCTGTTTTGAGCTGGAGAGTTCAGTAGGTGCGCTTGTGTTTTCTGAGTCTCTTTGCTGTATGGAGCTTTGGTAAATACCTTTTCCCAAATTTATGGCTAAAGGCCCCACCACCACCACCACCATATCTTGTGGCTCTGCATAAGGAAAAGTGTGGAATCATGAGACATAAAGAGGAAGTGCTCTAATCTGCTCGTATTGGGAAAGCTCCAGAGGGAGGCAGGATTAGACACATCAAGTGAGAGGGTGTCTTGGGTAACCTTACACTTGTCAGCCTTTCTGGCTTGGAAACATGTTTGTGTATCCAAGGTTTAGTTTCCTGAAGAGTGAGGTACAGTGTAATGCTTTATTTTTGTTTGACTGTCTGTGCTGTGTGTTCTTTGGGGTTTTTTCTTTCCCTCATGACACTCTTTAAATTCACTTTTAGATTGGTTCCTACCTTGGGTTTGCACTGACGTGGCACTGTCTGCTCCAGAAATGCACAGATGAAAAGAACAGGTGGGGTTAAAAAGGCTAAAAGTCATTTTGCTGTGACTTCCATTCTTCTCTTCATATCTTTTTTTTCTGTCCCATTTTGATTAATCTGTCTGTCAGAATTGTCTTTTTGGTTGCATTTCTTTATTTTGCCCAGTCATCTAATCAGTATTTTTGTTGATTTTTGAATATTTCTCAACTTTGAACTTGTAAGTTGAAAGGGAAACCTTAAATCTGTCAGTTATACTTAATTTCCAATTGGGAATAATTCCTAGTTTGGATAATTTCTTAAATATGTATGGAACACACCTGACAATGGGCTAAATGGGAGAAGTTGAATTAAAGAAGGATGGGGGGCTGGGTTTTGTGCTCTGGATTATTATATATCATTATAATTTTCATACTGATGGATTGGAAAAAACTCCTGTGTGAGGATCATTGGATCTTGTTTTGATTTGATTTTTTGTTTGTTTGTTTTTTTTGTTCCTAGCAAAAAGATAAAGGCTCTGGTTTCATTAATAGGGATGATTCAGAAATTCCCATATGAAGACCCCACTTATGATAAGCTCCAAGAAGATCTGGAAAAAATCAGAGGAAAATTTAGACAGGTTTGTAGGATTAAGTTGTTATTTTGGCACATAAATTCATTTTTGAAAATACTTAGTTTCTAAAGCTACTCCAAAACACAGTATTTGTGTGGAGCAGGTATTGTTCCCCTTCTGCAATCATGGCAAAATTCTTGAAGTGAAATAAATTAAGTGAAAATCCTTGATAGTTGTGTATTTCCCGACCAATAACAAATGCAAAATAAAGGAAAAAAATATTCTTTAAAAAGCAAGTTGGAAATAATCTTTGACAATTTGAATTACAAGTGGGACCAGAAGAGAAGTGGAGCAATTGGGAGTTTTGTTAAACATTCTTCTTGGAAAACAGACCCTTTGAAACACTTCTGTGTATTCTTTTTTTTTTAGGTTTGTTCAATGCTAAATATTCAGTCTGATTTTAGAATTGGTACTGAGAGATCTTCACTTACATTTTGAATGCAACAGATGAAGATAAATGTGGATGATCAAAAAAAAAAAAGACTTTAAAAGAACAGAACTTGGAAAGTGTTTATCTACTTTTATATTAAAAAAATCAAAGGAGAGATGTTAAGTGAAGAGATATTAAATGTTAAAGGGGAAAGGGAAAATCACTGGACTTGCAATGTTATTTAACATTTATTATCTCCAAGTTTTATTTAGGATATTACACACACTAGTGTGTAAGTCTGTTAAATAGAAAAATTTGCTTTAATTCTTTGCTAGTCTTTAACTGATAATTCCTCAAAAGGAAAATAAGCATTTGCAGAGTTTCCTTGTTTAAAGGATGTCTGTTACTTAAAAATCTGTGTATACAGATCATTCAGTTTACACAATGTGTAGATGCTGTGGGTGAAGGAAAATAAAATCAATTCCTTGCAGACTTCGCTGCAGGAAACATTTTTGTGGGCAGAGGGTGGAATGACAGAGGAGGTCAGAATGCAGAGGAGAAGGATGAAGATACCTGCTCAGAATATGGAAATTGCACACGGATTTTCCAATAGTTTTGCAGCTTAACAGAAGGAAGGGAGCAAACTCTACAAAATCTAACCCCAACAAGTCACCAGTTTAAATGGTGGGTGAGATAAACATGACTGCCAGAAGAGTTGTGATTCCAGTTGACTGCATTTATTAGTACCTCTTACACAGACCAGCTTTTTATGTGCCAGCCTTGAAAAGTGACCTCTTTAGTCTCATTCCAAACCAATGGATGCTGCCAGCTGCATGTATTTAACTGTGTTAGTTGAGAGAAATACCTGTAACAGGCTTTGGCTTGTGCTGCTCCAGTTCTGTAAGGGACTCCAGAATTCCTTTATCAGCTGCACCCTGTGTGTGTCTGGCTCTGCCTGCATGGCACAGTGCAGTCTCATGAAGACAGATTTGAGGTTTTTGGTCTGTTTAATTGTCTTACACGTGAGTTTTGATGCACACGAGGGCAGTGACACTAGAGGCAGGGTCAGAGCCATCTAGTGGATGTGTGAGATTGCAGGAGCTCACAAATACTTGTGTAGGGGAAGTTGTAAAATAGACAGTACAGAACGTACACACTTATGATAATTCTAATGATGTGGAGAAAAAACATACTTTCAAACTTCTTTGAAATCAAGTAACACTGAGGTAGGAATTAATTTGTACTTGTTTCCTCATTTGCATAAGTGTCTCTAGAAGCAAGGGCATGGTTGTGAGAGCTCCAAGTAGAGCATTTGTTTAATAGAAGTGTAGGATAAGTGGGTGACAAGCCAAGGTGCTGCTCCAGAGATTGTATCAAACACAGTTATTTTTGTTCAGCTCAGGAAAAAAAGGGTCTTTGGCAGTCAGGTGGTGACTGTTACTTGGAAAATTGGTTTGGTGGCTAATTTTCTTATATTGCTTTAGTTTTACTTTTAATAAAATAATATAATAAATTATTATATAAACACATGTGTATATAATGAACTACAAGTATTGTATCAACCAGGATTTCCAGCTGGGATGTACCAAGTTTAGGACTATCTATTGGGTCTTTAATTTTTTAATTAGGTCTTTAATTAAGTTTCATTTGTGTGTACACACTGATGGAGTCTCTTCCATGAGTCTGTATTTTTCTGAGTATCTGCTGTTTCACACCTTGTGTGGGCCTGATTTGGTTTATTAAATGAGGTACAGTTCAAAATTCTGTCAGATGTGCAGTTGTGTGCTTTCTTCAGTGCCAATTTTTTTGTTTTCTGCAGTGAGTTGTGGGGGTTTGTGTGACACTCAGGGCTGTGGCAGTGGAACATTCCCAGCATTCTGTAGGGGTGCTTTTATGCCTGATTTACAGGCATGAAATTTTGGGTATGCCTGATTTAAAGCCCAGGTTACATCAAGAATATTCATTTGTCTTTGTTTCAGGGTCACAAAGACATAGAAAAATATACAACCTTGTACATTATTATCTTGGTTATTAATAAAGCAGGACATAGAGATGTGGCTTGGTGCTGATTGTCCAAGAAGTTTGAAAATTTGCAGAAGTAAGACTTAAGAATATATCTGTACTCATTCACCACCCCTACCTGTAACTCAGTAGTTAGGGAGGAATGTTTGAAACATTTCACTCACCAACTTCTGACTTGCCTGGACTGCGTTCTAGCTTGTTTTGCCTCTTCATGATCATCTCTCAGCTGAACCTGTGGAATATGGAACTTTATTAATAGGTGGATACACAGCTCATTATTTCTAGGCTGCTGAAGTCACTGCAATCCAGAAGAGTTGTTATTTTCCTTTCTGCAGTATATGATGAGTACAAGAAATAGTGAATTTTGAGGCATCAGCAGAGAGGTAAACTTTGAATACCATTTGGTAAAGTTCACAAGCACAATTCTTGTTCTGTCTTCATTAAGCAACTTCATTTCTTGTCAACTGTACTAAAGGTGATCAGTTCCAGCTTTGAATGAATATCTGTAATTCAGATATGGGTGACAGAAATGGGTGAAATAAATAAAAAAAAAGAATCTGGGTGTGCAGTTGCTTGCTTCAGAACTAACCCTGTAGAGGTACTCTGGCTTATTTGAATCCTGATCTGTTTTTCTGAAACAAGGTTGTGATAATTTTCACGTGAGATTAAATTTGGAGTTTTAATTTTCCAGTAAATCAATTTCAAAGTTTATACAGATTTTGGTTTTTGAAGAGATGCAAGAGTGAGTTTGAGGGTGCCCTGTATTTTTGAATGCTTATTTACACTTTGTCTGGAAATACAACTTCCTGCATTGGAGTAAAGGGAGATCTATCTGTCAAAAATCTGCCTGCACCCTAATATTCCACAGTGCTTTAAAGTAAGAACTTAATATTTCTGGTAATGTTCTAATTCTTTCTATTCTTGGTCCCTTTTGAATAGTGACCTTTGCAACTTCTTATGAACATGGCTTCTGGTCTAATTGCAGCCTAAAACTTCAGCTTTCATAGTTTGGCAAGTAACCATGAAGATTCTCATTTTACAGTCTGCCAGAGTTGTTTTTTTAATGGATAAAGTTGTGACAGTACACATTCCCACAGAAGTGGATGTATCACCAGGGAAAATGGGGATTTGGGAGGTGTGAGAGGAGTTTAGCAAAGTTCCCATTTGCACGTTGTGTCTGTGGCTGATGTGTAAAGGCCAGCTGGAGCAATGCACCACTGAAGCACTTCAGTATGTCCCAGGGCTTGGAATTGCAGGACCAGCCTAGCCTGGGGTGATAATAAAAATAATAATAAAAACTCTGTGTGCTATTTTGAAAGCTTGCACAGTCGGTTCATTTGTAGCTAACCTGAATATCTCCTGGACATCACGCTGTGAATGCTCCTACCTTAATCACGGTAGTGTTTATTCCCTGTGGTAATTAAATTTTTTCAGCATTTTTCATGCTAGAATTCTTTAGTACTACTTATCAAATACTGCACTGCTGTGTGGAAGGAGACATGGTCACTAAGCTCATCTGAAACATGGGAGACTTCCTAAATCCATGGACAATATGAAAGGTGAAAAAAACTCAGACATTGTTTCACTTGATTCCAAAGCAGCTTGCTTCACAAGGTTTTAAATTCTTTTATTTTATTCTATAACCATAACTAATTGAGCACTAGTGCAGCATTCCATGTATCTGGTTTTGGGAAGATTTCTGAATAGGAATAAGAAATGGCATAAAACTTCTTGTCTTGGAAAAATTAGAAAGCTGTGTTCTAGTTGTGCAGAATTTGTTTGGGTGACATCTGAATAGTGGCCTCCTGTCTGAAAGACTTTAACTGATACTTGTTCCTAATAAAATCATGGAGTTTTATTTTAGCAAAATGTTCAGCAGAAAGGAGGTTGATCATTCAGTCCCTGTGTCCTGGCTGTGCATCAGACAATCAACTCAGCATTTGTCACTGTCTTCCATTTCTGGTTATTAGCCCCCTATTTTGCTGCTTTATCTCAACCCTTTTTAACTTTCAGCATCTTCAGGATTCTGGGGAATAATCAACACTATGTGGAATCTTTCTTGATAGTAGGAACTGTGAGTCAGCAACCCTTTAATTTTTTTAGTTGCAGCCATTGTTCCAGCAGCAAGCTTTGCTGCTATTGTCCACTGTTTGTCCAGCTCACGTTTACTGGACTGTGGGAACGGATTAGGGTTTCATGGCTTTTTTTTCTTCTTGCATAAACTCTTGATCAAAGACATTCCTTGGATGACAAAACACTGTATACTGTGTCACACAGCCCTGACCAGACTGCACGAACAGTAGTTTAAAAACACATGCCTACATTGTTCTCTGAACTGGCCTGCTTTTTTTTTTTTTTCAATGTATGTGCAGACAGTGAATTTTTGAGACCCGGTTTACCTCTGTTAAAACCACACACACATACAGAAGTTATTGTTAATAAGCACTTGACGGTTTCTAAAATACAAGTGAAAAAGCTAATTACTCTGAGACTGAGAACAGACAGAGCAGAATGTCATTTCTAAGCAGAGCTAGGGGTTGTATCTGAAGTATTTCCTTCTGAGACGACCTTGGGGCAGGTAGTCAAATACACTGGAACCTAAACCCACATGGATTATGGCATCATTTGATGTGTCATAGCCAGAACACCTGAGCAGGGTAGAGAATGATTGGACCACATCCACATCATTTTGGGAGTTCATTAACCTGCTTCACCATAAGCACAATGTGTTTATGGTGAATGTGTTAGAACCAATGTCTAATGTGTTAGAACCACATTTTGAGAACCTGGCGTATTATAGTCTTATGTCTTGGTCTTCTTTTAAGTTCTCTTATGCAGTAGGAGGAGGAGAGATTTCAGAAAATTCCAGTAGCATCATTATTCCTCAAACTAATGAGGAAGAAACAAATGGTGTTAGAGAAAAGCGTGGAGACAGTTTTTCAAGGAGCCTTGCCTTCTGATTTGCCTGAAATACTCCTTCAGCAGAAACATGGGGGAAAGAGATTCCTGAAGACACATTAGACAGGTTTACAGAGGGATTTAAAAACATGGGAGGGCTGAATTTTGGTGTTGGAAAGCTGTGGAGGAGAGAAACAATGTTCCATGAACATGTGAGGCGTTGCGTTGTTTGACTCCACAGCACTATTGAGCACTTTCATGCAGAAGTGAAGGCAGATGAAACTTCTCTCACTGACATTGGAAAATCATATCCATAAGGGAAGAACCCTTCTGATCCTTTGCAGTTCCAGGGTCTCCATGGAAAGAGAAACCTAAAAAATACGTGGCTGACGAGTGTGTTTTCTGAAAGGAATAAAATGGTCAGAGTGAGTGACTGAAATGGCTACAGAGATATTGAGTCAAACTCACAAAATAAATGTATTACACTTAAAAGAAATAATGTTTACGTTTGAGTAAATAATTTATGATGTCTTCTGGAAATTTAGCAGCATACATTGGCTGAAGCTTTGCTCTTTGTATTTAAAACAGCCAAATGTAAAGAACTTTGGCCTGTGGGTGTTCAGGGAGGAAAGAAAGCTGTTCAAAAATAAAACCCCGTATTTGAACAATCTGGAGTGATACAATCTAATAAAAGGAGAGAAATGGAACATCAAAAAGCTCAATTGCCCGTTGCAGACGATTTGCCATCGGAGCAGTGGCTCAGGACACCAGGTCACTGCCTCAGGCTGGCTCGGAGGTGTTGTCGCAATGCCCTGCTGGTGCTTCCATGGGCCTTGGGCGAGGATCAGCCACCAAGAGCAGCATGGTGGCTGTCACGGGAGACCACGCATCTACAGAATATGGCTTGTGAAGAAATTAAGCTGTCACAGGGCTGCTGCCAGGTGGGATGGATGAAACAAAACCACTCGGCAACACAGAATCTGAAATTTATTTACTCAGCAAAGAAGGGTGAGTGGGTAGCAATTTCCATTCTGTGATGCACATGCTACAGGCACTTCTCAGAGCTCTAGACCTCTGTTCCCCACACGGATCCAGAGGAGGATTTCTTCTCTGGCCAGTCCACGTGTCAGGTCCTGGCTTGAAGCTTGGCCCCTCCATGTCACAGTTCCTGCTTTGGTTCAGCGTTCTGGCGCTGGTAGAGATCTGTACCTGGAGCTCTCTCCAGCCCTGTGGGATTGCCCTCTTAGCCAGTTCTTGTTTCATGTATCTGTCAGCACAAGCGCTCCCAGGCCATTCTCTTTTTCCACACCTGGTGGGGAGGAGGCTCCTCTCACCCTCTTCTTCTGTAGTCGAGGTCCTGCCCCAAGCAGGGTCCCCACAGAGTAAAGATGCTGCCCACGTGCCTTATTCCCAATTTGCCGTGGACACAGCATCTTTCTGCCAGTAATTCCTTCTTCGTGTGAGAACCCTCAGGAAAATGATGCCTGTGGATACTTGGTGAATTCCCTGAAATATGAGATGTTTTAATACCTGGTCTTCACACAGGCAGAAAGGAGGATAGGTCTAGGTAGGGCTCTGCAGGTGCTACAGGATCAGCAAGGGACTATTTCTGTTTTCACTCTTAAATGTTTATCACATTAAAGAAGCAAAAGGGTAACTTTTGCCTTCCTCCTACATTTGGTCCTGCTTGGCCATAAGGAACAAAATCAGAAGTCTGGTAAATGACACATTATCAGTGCAATCCCATTAACTCATTTGCAATCCCTTTCTCATCACTTGATTGGAATATGGTGTGGGACTCAGTCAGAAGCCACATGGGAATCTCTGCTGGCCATGCCAATGCAATTACTACGAGCAGTTATATCTGTGGGATCATAAAGATATCTTGTTTGTCTGAAATACATTTCTCATAAAATGATGCCAACAGGAATTCATTAAAATGCCATCATTTATAGCTTTACTGCCATTGTCCCATTGTAGGAATCTCAGAGTATGTAGCCCACGTGCATGGGTCATTCCTGTGACTCTTAAAAACATTTCCAACCTTCTCTTTCTCCTGCATTTTCTGGAGTTTTCTATCACTTAAAATACCAGCTGTGCTTGAATGCAAGTGGATTATGTCTTTTTTCATTTGTTTTCATTAGTTCTTGTTTATTCTTTAATAAAGAGCATTTGAATTTAAGTGTTCATAAAAGGTCCAAGATGATCAAATGGTCTGAATTCAGCAATGGAACTGGGGAGATTTTGGGGAGGTCTGTTGGAGGTTTTTCTTCGTCCATGTCTCAATTTGATACAAAAAAATACAGTAGTTTTCCCTTTAATAAGTTACAGCATAGCCTAGCTGAACATGCATATTTTTTACAGCCTATAGTAAATTGTTTTTCTTGCTACATTCTTGTCTTTCTGCCCTTTGCAATGTGAGTAATACTGGCATAGTTCACCCAACGTTCAAGTTTAGGAGTCTGCCTTTAGAGATGATGTTCAGGAGAAGGAAAATGTAAATAATAGAGCTGACTATGTGGGCTTAAACCTACTTAAGTGACAACACTTAGTCAGTTTAATAGCATTTATAAGAGATAGGAATGGCAAAACCTACTAAACACATTCAAACACAGGTTTACATTTCTCACTGAATCACTATAATGTTTTTATCAGCACAAGATTTTTGTCAAAGTCAAGATCCCCTAAGTGTGTCTTCACTTGATTTTCAAACACAAGATCAGAGGGATGAGCCATCAGCCATACAAAAGTAAGTTATTTGTTCTTTCTGGGGTTTTTGGTGGTTTATTTTAAAATGCTGGGAAAAATTAATAAATTTTTGGCCCAGACCAATTTAAGCTTTGGCTTGATGTGTTTTTGAAGCCCCTGGGAGTTTAGTTCAGGTGATCTTTCAGTGTTTTACACCTCCCTGGGTAACTCACTGTACAGAGGAGCTGCCCATTTCAAATGGAACAAACCAGACCCCGTTTGTACTGGTTTTACTTCACCCACCTGATCAGGGATTTTACAGCAGGCCACGCAGGCTTCAGGTTTCTGGCTGAAATGACTGGGAAACCACCGAGTTCATACAAGCTCATCTGGGATTCTTCTGATGCAGGTGGTTTCCCATCTAGTGGTAACCAACCTGAGAGGAGCTTATTCTGCACTAGACAATGATTAACACGTTAGAAGTTAGCTCTGGAGTTTCATTTTTCATTTCCTGTGCTGCACTCGCTGCACAGAATGAGTTGTAATGTGAAGTTTAGTCAGTGGGAAACTCAGAAGGCAGATACTGAATTTTGAATTTGTGACAGGGAGGACAAGCACTTTGCTTTTTACATAGATTTTTTTTTAGGCAGAAATAATTTCACAGGATCAATAATCAAATGCATAGGTTGTAAGCTTGACCATCTCCACTGAAAATAAGCTGTTTCTGCTGTGTTCAGCTCTGAAAATGATGATGATAATGATAATGATAATAATAATAATATTAATGTCCATCTCCCGTTTTCAGAGATATTTTGGAATGTGTATTTGAACACAGGTTATATTTTTTGTTCTCATTTTATTTTGTAATAATATCTAATTCCTGTCCTAGGTCCAGTTCTTCTTTTACATACGTTTAGTAGGCTTTAATGTTTTTTCAGGTTTATTCCTTATTATCTTGTAATATCTATCGATGTAAAAGCTGTGTCTGAGGCACAGGCACAGAGCTTAACCAACTGGCTTTTAAAACCAACTGTCTTCCAGTTGGTAAAACTGGAAGAGTAAAGGTCTTCCAGGACACAAAACCTTCCACTGATGAGAAAAACCAGCGAGCATTCTGTGCTTACTGGTAAGCTTACTGCTCTCAACACCTACTTTGTGTGACCCTTTATTCACATGAACCACCAAAGGGCATTTTACTCTGACTAATTTCCTCTGATGTTAAAAAATAAAGTGTTCACACAGGAAAAAAATATTTTGCTTCTTTAAAAAGACACGTTGGTGTGAGAGGCAGGCGGTTACCTACCCATGGCTCGAAACACCCACGGCTTCCTAAAATAACAACACAAGGTCTTCAGCTTTTAAACGTGGAGAGTCAAACCTAGAAAATGTCATGTGCTTTACTCACAGCACCAGGGAGTTACAACCAGCCAGCATTTTCAAGGCAATCAAAAAAAAAAAAAAAAAGA